>WNWK01026667.1:0-27122 GCA_009830355.1 Cherax destructor | reverse complement strand
AAATTCTTGATGCCTGTGTAGTTTGACTTCGATCGTCCTGTCCTTCCTGCTTCCCTCTCCACTTGTAAATCTACTCTGTATTTGAAGCTCAGAATCCGTGGTCACTGGCCCCGAGGGGTCTTTCATATGTGATGTCTTCAATATCTGCACTACTCAAGGTGAATACTAGATCCAGTCTTGCTGGTTCATCCTCTTCTCTCTCTGGTAGTGTCCCTAACGTGTTGGTACATGAGGTTTTCCAGTACCACCTCCATCATCTTAGCCCTCCTCGTTTCTGCTCCCTCATGTGGCTCCAGATTCTCCCAGTCGATTTCCTTGTGATTGAAGTCACCTATAATCAGCAGCTTCGCCTTGCTCGCATGAGCCCCTCTGGCCATTTCAGCCAGTGTGTCACCCATCGCTCTATTACTCTCATCATACTCTTGCCTTGGTCTCCTGCTGTTCTGTGGTGGTTATAAAAACATAAGAAAGAAGGAACACTGCAGCAGGCCTACTGACCTATGAGAGGCAAGTTCAATTCACTCACCAGCTTAAGCCAATGCCTTAAGGTAGTTAGGTCAGGTCCCATTACCTAAGGAAAGAGCACGGCAACTGACCTAGTAGCACAAGCTGGTCAGGTCCTACTCACACCCACCCACATCCACTTATCCAACCTATTTTTAAAACTACACAACGTCTTAGCTTCTATGACGGTACTCGGGAGTTTGTTCCACTCATCCACAACTCTATTACCAAACCAGTGCTTTCCTATATCCTTCCTGAATCCGATTTTTTCCAACTTAAAACCATTGCTGCGAGTCCTGTCTAGGCTAGATATTTTTAGCACGTTATTTACATCCCCTTTATTCATTCCTGTTTTCCATTTATTCACTTCAATCATATCCCCCCTAATTCTACGCCTTTCTAAAGAGTGCAGATTCAGGACCCTCAGTCTATCCTCATAGGGAAGATTTCTGATACATGAGATCAACTTTGTCATCCTCCTTTGTACGTTTTTCAATGCATTTATATCCATTCTTTAATACGGTGACCAAACCTCTGAAGCATAATCTAAATGAGGCCAAACCAAAGATATATAGAGTTAAAGAACAACCTGAGGACTTCTATTATTTATACTTCTTGATATGAAGCCAAGGATTCTGTTAGGTCTATTGCAAACACTTATGCACTGTTGTCTTGGTTTCAATTTACTGCTAACCATAACTCCTAAATCCTTTTCGCAATCAGTAATATTAAGATCTACATTATTTAATTTATATGTGGCATGGTTATTGTCCTGCCCAACATTTAGAACTTTGCATTTGTCTATATTAAACTGCATCTGCCACTTCTCCGACCACTGCATCAGTCTATTCAAATCATCCTGGAGTGCTCTAATATCCTCATTAGAATGAATTGGACGGCCTATTTTGGTGTCACCAGCAAATTTGCTTATATCGCTATTAATTCCCTCATCTATGTCGTATATGTAAATTGTGAACAACAAGGGGCCCAACACTGACCCCTGTGGAACACCGCTTTTTACGTGCCCCATTCTGATTTTCCCCCATTTATGCAAACTCTCTGCTGCCTATTTGTCAACCATGCCTCTACCCTAGGAAAACAAATTTCCTCCTATTCCGTGTGCCTTAAGTTTCCTCAATAGCCTCTGATGTGGAACTCTATCGAAAGCCTTACTGAATTCCATATACACAATATCATATTCAGTACCATGATCTACTTCCTCAAATACCTTAGTGAAGAAAGTTAGTAAATTCGTAAGACAGGAACGCCCCTTTGTAAAACCGTGCTGAGATTCATTAATCAATTTATGCCTTTCAAGATGGCTACGAATTGCCTCTGCAATTATTGATACCATAAATTTTCCCACTATGGAGTTAAAGCTTATTGGTCTATAGTTCGAAGGTAAGGACCTGTCACCTGCCTTGTAAATAGGTATTAAATTAGCGATTTTCCCCTTGTCTGGCACTATGCCAGTTTGTAGTGATATATTGAAAAGATTAGCCAAAGGTTTGCTAAGTTCCTCTTTACATTCCTTTAAAACTCTCGCAAACAGTTCATCAAGGCCTGGGGATTTGTTAGGCTTTAATTTCTCTATTTGTCTGAGGACCATGTCACTAGTTACCTCAATCGAGCATAGTTATTATCGTCCTGTTCTACATAATTTATTATTTCTGAACATTTGCTAGTATCTTCGTGAGTAAAAATTGAGAGGAAGTAAGTTTTGAAAAGTTCACACATATCCTTATCACTGTCAGTGATCTGACCTGAGTTACTCTTAAGTGAACCTATCTTGTCCCTAATCTTACTTCTGTATACCTGAAAGAACCCTTTTGCGACTTTAGCCTCATAATCTTTTTTTGCTTTTCTTATTCCTTTTTTTTATTTATCTCTTTAATTGAATATATTAATTACTTAACTGTTCTTTCCCTCTTTTGATACGCCTATATATGCCTCTCTTTTGACCAATGAAATATTTTAATCTATTGTTTATCCATTTAGGATCGTTTTTGTTAGATCTAATTTCCCTACTCGAAACAAAAGTTGTCTGGGCAGCTAGAACTACGCTCTGAAACACATCATATTGGCAACCAACATCACCTACCTGACCCATAGTCAGGTCATCCCAATTTAGCCCACCCAGGTAATTTCTCAGTCTCATAAAGTCAGCCAAGCGGAAATCTGGGACAAAGACTTGATTGTAGTTATCAGGATAATTCCATGATATATTGAAACTAAGTGATTTGTGATCGCTTTCCCCAAGCTCATCATTAACCTCAAGATTATTAACTAGTGATTCTTTGTTGGCAAGAGCCAAGTCAAGCAGGTTGTTTCCTCTAGTTGGTTCTCTCACAAACTGTTTTAAAAAGCAATCCTGAACCGTATCAAGAAAGTCACTAGACTCAAGATTTTCTGTCACATTGTTCCAATTAATTTGTATAAAGTTAAAATCTCCCATTAACACAACATTTTCATATCTAGACGCCTTATGAATTTCGTTCCATAGCAGCCTACTGTGCTCCCTATCAAGGTTTGGGGTCCAACTGGTGATGAATCTTGGTGGTGTCAGGTGCGTTTGTGAGCGGGTACTGGACACGAGGCTTGACTCTCTCAACACGATTGTAGATTGGTGGATTGAAGGATCCGAAATCACTTAATTGAGCCTTCCGGACTCTAAACTGCAACCATTGGTAAGGTTGTGTAAGCAGTTTTAGCACACGCCTAACACCTGGCATGTCAACACGTCTTACATTGTGTGGGTTCCGTCTGAGACTGAAGACACCTTATTTCTCTTGTTCAAACTGTATGTCCTGCTCAGGTACCTAGGGTTGCCACAATGTATGTCTTGCTCAAGTACCTAGGATTGCCATAATGTATGTCCTGCTCAGGTATCTAGGATTGCCATAATGTATATCCTGCTTAGGTACCTAGGATTGCCATAATGTATGTCCTGCTCAGGTACCTAGGATTGCCATAATGTATATCCTGCTCAGGTACCTAGGATTGCCATAACGTATGTTCTGCTCAGGTACCTAGGGTTGCCACAATGTATGTTCTGCTCAGGTACCTAGGATTGCCATAATGTATGTCCTGCTCAGGTACCTAGGGTTGCCTCAATGTATGTCCTACTCAGGTACCTAGGATTGCCATAATGTATGTCCTGCTCAGGTACCTAGGGTTGTCACAATGTATGTCCTGCTCAGGTACCTAGGATTGCCATAATGTATGTCCTGCTCAGTTACCTAGGGTTGCCACAATGTGTCTTGCTCAGGCACCTAGTCAGTCTATATTTTTTATGGCTACTCTTTACTTTTATTAAGATAATTCATGGAATTTTTCTCAGTGTCTGATCCAAAAATGTCTCAGACATTCATAAATCTCTAACAATGAAAGTCTTCAAAAAACTATAAAACTCATTCACGTGCATGAGTGTATGTTACATTCACGTGCATGAGTGTATGTTACATTCACGTGCATGAGTGTATGTTACATTCACGTGCATGAGTGTATGTTACATTCACGTGCATGAGTGTATGTTACATTCTGTTTGAAATGAAGAATGTGTGCGAATGTTTAATGCAGGATTGTGTGCACGTGTATGTGGTGTGTGTTAGTTACTAGTTGTCAAAGAGGGTCTTGTCGAAAGACACTTGGCCAGGGGTCGATTCACAGCTCCTGGCCCCGAGACCACTGTCAGCCTCAGAGTTATCTCTGAGTTACCAGACCTTGCCACGTGGAGGCCAGTGGTTCGTCCTTAAGGTCCACCCCTTTTCCCTCGCCTTCCCCAGGTTCATGTGTCCAGGAATCCATCCGTGGGCCTCGGATGTCCCTTACCCCACTTACGTAAGGTCGGCGGTCCCTTCCCCGGATCAGTGTCTACAGAATCCACTCTGTGTCACCTCAGGTGGACTCCCTTCCCCACTTCCCAGAGTCAGCGGTATTCTTGCCTTCCCCAGGTTCATGTATCGGGAATCCATCCGTCTACCGCCGGATGTCTCCCTTTCTCACTTACCCAAGGTCAGCCTCAACTACTGGTATTCATGCCTTCCCAGGTTCATGTATCCAGGAATCCATCCGTTCGCTCCGGATGTCTCCCCCACTTCCCAGGTCAGCTCAACACTAACCTTCCCAGGTTCATGTATCCAGGAATCCATCCGTCGCTCCGGATGTCTCCTTCCCCACTTACCTAAGGTCGGGGTGCCTTCCGGATCAGTGTCTCCAGGAGTCCACTTGTGTCACCTCAGGTGGACTCCCTTCCCCACTTCCTTAGAGTCAGCGGTTGCCACCCCCAGTGACCTTGCTGGGTGGAAACTTGGTCTTGTCTAGCTGGTCTACGGTAGAGACTGTCCAGGTGGGTGGAATTACTGGAGGTGACACACAGAAAACTGCGTCCAGTAATTACACCCACCAAGACAGCCACGACCGTACACCAGCTAGACCAGACCAAGCTGCCACACACCTCACCCACCAGGGAGAGGCTAATTAATAAAAATTTTGGAATTCCTTTTATGTTACGCTATGAATTTTTACTGAGTACAAGTATTTTTACTTATTTAACAGTTTAAAAGTTTTTGTGAGCGACATTCTTTGTGAAATATGTAAATATATAAAGATGGACACGTTTGAGACACTAGTGGAGGACTGTTTGTCATGTGTAACGTGTTATTATGTATGTTTGAATGTAATGCTTACCTGTTATTGTGTATGGGTGTCATATGTAAGTGTTATTGTGTGTTGATGAATGTCATGTGTACATGTTATTGTGTATGAATGAGTGTCAAATGCGACTCTCTAAATCTCCTCCATGACAACTGTAACAAATTTATAATAATCTCTCTTTCAGGTGTTTCGTAAATGAATTTCAAGGTCGAATATATACATACATGCAGGCACATGTAAATATATATATATATATATATATATATATATATATATATATATATATATATATATATATATATATATATATATATATATATATATATATATATATATATATATATATATATATATATATATATATATATATATATATATATATATATATATATATATATATATATAAAACGCTCTGTTTACAGTGGCACCTGTTCTACATGATGGCTTCCTTTGTATATATTGTCTTCCGACCAAAGTACAGTGACATCACACGTCTTTAAAACCACAGGTGACATCACACATCATCTAAGACCCAGTTTTTTTAGTAAATCTTTACCGTCTTTCTTACATATTATAACTTAATTCAACACAATAGCTATCAAAACATTTTCTTAGATTAAATATATTTGTAACTCTAGTAACATCTTTCATATATCTTTCCCTAACCTATAAATCCAACTAAGTGTTGCTTTCCTTTATATAAGTGTTCTTCACTTATGTATTTTAGTGTTTACACATGATTCGCATATTAATTTCCCTTTCTGAATTCACAATCTTTGTTGTTACGCATATTTTGTCTTTTCCATCACTTCAGCGATATTAATTCTGATATACACTTTACCTGGTATGGTCAACAGGCTTATTCCATTATAATTATTATATTCTTTAAAGTTTTTTCCCTTTTTCTTCTTTTATAAACATTGTGAACAAAATAATTAAGTATTTCAGTACTTTATTCCAACTGCGTCACACACTTTAATCTTAATCAGTTCCAAAATTTCCATTTTTAATCTTCTTATTGCCTCATTTCTTTCAAACTGATTGGCTAACTCTGCTGACAGCAGACTCAGTCAGGCTGACAGCAGAGTCAACCAGGCTGACAGCAGAGTCAGCCAGGCTGACAGCACTGTCAGCCAGGCTGACAGCTGTACCAGAAAACTGTGCTCCTCTTCATTGTGAATGTAGACCACACAAGTTTTTTCTGATGTTTACTTTACACTTTCATCTACACATCACTACAAACACCCTCCCTAGAACACACATATATACATACATACATGCATGTGTACATATATGTGTACACGTTCTCATAAGCATATCTGCACTCTCCCATACCATTGTTTAAATTAATTAATACTATATAAATAGTGTAAGGAAATTAAGAAAATTCTTGATCACATAATATAAATTTTCTTAAGAAAATGGAATGAGGGTTACAATATTTTGATGAAATATTTTGGGAAAAAGATGTAAATATATGAAGAAGTGACTAACTTGAGAGACTTGTGGTTAAGACGAAGAAGATATTCTTATAAATCATCTTAATAAACATTTAGTTTAATTAGAATTAATTATTAAATAATTCCTTCAGTTTTCACATATACATTTCTCTCACTTCTTCAGTTATGACATAAAAAAAACATTCACAACAACAGATGCAAAAAAAAAAAAAATCTGTGATGTAAATAAAACATATCAAATTGGATGATTAGATCTCTTTACAATAAGAATTTTGGTGGTGGCTGCCACAACCTGGCCAGTACGACTGTGTGTTGGTGGTGGCTGCCACAACCTGGCCAGTACCACTGTGTTGGTGGTGGCTGCCACAACCTGGCCAGTACGACTGTGTGTTGGTGGTAGCTGCCACAACCTGGCCAGTACGACTGTGTGTTGGTGGTGGCTGCCACAACCTGGCTAGTACGACTGTGTGTTGGTGGTGGCTGCCACAACCTGGCCAGTACGACTGTGTGTTGGTGGTGGCTGCCACAACCTGGCCAGTACCACTGTGTGTTGGTGGTGGCTGTCACGACCTGGCCAGTACGACTGTGTGTTGGTGGTGGCTGCCACAACCTGGCCAGTACGACTGTGTGTTGGTGGTGGCTGTCACGACCTGGCCAGTACGACTGTGTTGGTGGTGGCTGTCACGACCTGGCCAGTACGACTGTGTGTTGGTGGTGGCTGCCACAACCTGGCCAGTACCACTGTGTGTTGGTGGTGGCTGCCACAACCTGGCCAGTACCACTGTGTGTTGGTGGTGGCTGCCACAACCTGGCCACTACCACTGTGTGTTGGTGGTGGCTGCCACAACCTGGCCAGTACCACTGTGTGTTGGTGGTGGCTGCCATAACCTGGCCAGTACCACTGTGTGTTGGTGGTGGCTGCCACAACCTGGCCAGTACCACTGTGTGCTACTGTCTCCGATACTGTCGTTATGTACTGTGATGTATGAATGTTAACATATATTGTACACTGAATGATGTGGTGCACTATGTTGCAGAAATATATGGCACAAAGTAATGAAAAAGACACAATTGTAGGAAGGAACTATTGAATGAAGAAGTTTGTTTCACAGGTGAAAGTTCCTCTCTGCTGTTATGTGTTTTTCACCACCATCGTTGTGTTGTGATGTGTATAAAGTCTGTCTGCTACACCAGAGTTAATAACACTGTCTGTAACCTGTCTGGTAAATATCTGTTAGAAGACTTATTGGCAGGATTCTTTTCTTAGAATTCTGTTGGTAGAATTCAAGTGTGTAAGACTGGACGCTATTGTAAGAATAATACTGGAAGGATTGTTACCAGAAGACTAGTGATAGGAGACCTCTGGAAGGTTCCTGCTGGAAATAGTGTGCTGGCAGGACTGTTGGTAAAGATTTTAGGTAGCGGTTTGCTTGTTACATATAAGATGAATCAAGTCAGCTGGTATTATAGTAATACATATAACTGTATACTAACACACAAAACAATAAAGCAATTTATAAAACAGCATAATAACACATAAAAAATTATATAACGTAAAACAGTACAACAACTCAGAAGAACACTATAATACAAGAGAAGTTAATCAAAATAACAATATTGCAACATACAAGACCAGTACAACACAATAACACAGAAGACCAGTACAATAACACAGAAGACCAGTACAGTACAGTAACACAGAAGACCAGTCCAGTAACACAGAAGACAAGTACAGTACAATAACACAGAAGACCAGTACAGTACAGTAACACAGAAGACCAGTACAGTAACACAGAAGACAAGTACAGTACAATAACACAGAAGACCAGTACAGTACAATAACACAGAAGACCAGTACAGTACAATAACGCAGAAGACAAGTACAGTACAATAACACAGAAGACCAGTACAGTACAATAACACAGAAGACCAGTCCAGTACAATAACACACAAGACCAGTACAGTACAATAACACACAAGACCAGTACAGTACAATAACACACAAGACCAGTACAGTACAATAACACACAAGACCAGTCCAGTATAATAACACACAAAACCAGTACAGTACAATAACACACAAGACCAGTACAGAACAATAACACACAAGACCAGTACAGTACAATAACACACAAGACCAGTACAGTACAATAACACACAATGCCAGTAAAGTACAATAAAACACAAGATCAGTACAGTACAATAAAACACAATATCAGTACAGTACAATAACATACAAGACCAGTGCAGTACAATAACACACGAGACCAGTACAGTACAATAACACACAAGACCAGTACAGTACAATAACACAGAAGACAAATACAATACAATAACACACAAGACCAGTTCAGTACAATAACACACAAGACCAGCTCAGTGCAATAACACAGAAGACCAGAACTGTACAATAACACACAAGACCAGTACAATAACAAACAAGTCCAGTACAGTACAATAACACAGAAGACCAGTTCAGAACAATAACACAGAAGACCAGTACAGTACAATAGCCCACAAGACCACTACACTACAATATCACAGAAGACCAGTACAGTACAATTACAATAACACAGAAGACCAGTACAGTACAATAACACAGAAGACCAGTACAGTACAATAACACACAAGACCAGTACAGTACAATACCTCACAAGACCAGTTCAGTACAATAACACACAAGACCAGTTCAGTACAATAACCCACAAGACCAGTACAGTACAGTACAATAACACACAAGACCACTACAGTACACTAACACAGAAGACCAGTACACACATATAACAAAGAAGACCAGTACAGTACAATAACACAGAAGACCTGTACAGTACAATAACAGACAAGACAAGTACAGTACAGTAACACAGAAGGCCAGTACAGTACAATAAGAGAGAGAACCAGTACAGTACAATAACACAGAAATACTAGTGGTGGTCGAGGTAGTAGTGATAGTAGTAGTAGTAGTAGTAATACAATAAGGTAGAACAATCAATATGCACATGAGTAAAGGTGATAAAACAAATACTTGGGTAGTATAACAATAGGTTAGACAAATATTTTGCTGGAGGTTGAAATAGAAGGCCTGTAGGAGTGTTCCACATCTACGATGTGCTTGTGTTGAATTAGCAGGAGAGACTATGTGATGGTATGGTTAACTGTTTTCAGGAGGATTCTTGCAAGACTTCAGAGATGGTGAAGCTGCCTTTGTTTTGTTAATTGTGTTAGAAACGAGATAAGTGCTGATTCAAGGCACTTGCGTCTACAGAAATTAGTTTCTTTGATTACTAGTCGGGCGTCTTTGATTTCATGAGATGATTGTTGGAATTTCGGTGTGTACGCAGGCGTTGTTCAGGTTATCGTTTCGCATGCATTAATGTGTTCATTGATGCGTGTTTCGAGGTTCCTTGCTGTTTCTCCTACATAAATCCTGTCGCACCACTCCAAACAAAGTTATAATTCTTCCCAACAGCCAGGTTGCATCCAACATTTCTAAAGTATTTGCACAAGCTAACACTAGAGTCGCCATTGCTTCCAGTACTTCTATTAAGGATCTAACCAGGACTAAATCCAAGCACCATGAACCAGTCAACGCAGGGGTCTACACTATACCCTGTGGAGGCTGCGACAGGATTTATGTAGGAGAAACAGCAAGAAACCTCGAAACACGCATAAATGAACACATTAATGCATGCAGAAACGATAACCTGAACAACGCCTGCGTACAACACCGAAATTCCAACAATCATCTCATGAAATTCAAAGACGCCCGACTAGTAATCAAAGAAACTAATTCCGTAGACGCAAATGCCTTGAATCAGCACTTATCTCTGTTTCTAACACAATTAAACAAAACAAAGGCAGCTTCACCATCTCTGAAGTCTTAGCAAGAATCCTCCTGAAAACAGTTAACCATACCATCACATAGTCTCTCCTGCTAATTCAACACAAGCACATCGTAGATGTGGAACACTCCTACAGGCCTTCTATATTTCAACCTCCAGCAAAAATATTTGTCTAACCTATTGTTATACTACCCAAGTATTTGTTTTATCACCTTTTACTCATGTGCATATTGATTGTTCTACCTTATTGTATTACTACTACTACTACTACTACTTATCACTACTACCTCGACCACCACTAGTATTTCACCTCACTTTGAGAGTATATAATAGCCCACTGTGTCCATGTATCGCTTGTAACGGCTTGAGAAAGCTCCTGGAGAGCGAAACGTTGCCACAATAAAATGTCACATTAGTTGCATTTGTGTCCTTTTACTTAACATATTGTCGGTAATTCTACCAATATTAATAACACAGAAGACCAGTATTGTTCAGTAACACAGAAGACCAGTACAGTACAATAACCGAGAGGACCAGTACAGTAAAATAACACAGAAGACCAGTACAGTAAAATAACCAAAAGGACCAGTACAGTACAATAACACAGAAGACCAGTACAGTACAATAACACAGAAGACCAGTACAGTACAATAACACAGAAAACCTGTACAGTACAATAGCACAGAAGACCAGTACAGTAGAGTAACACAGTAGACCAATACAGTACAATAACACAGAAGACCAGTACACTAGAGTAACCCAGAAGACCAGTACAGAATAATAACACAGAAGACCAGTATAGTACAATAACAGAGAAGTTCAGTACAATACAATACCTGAAGTTTACCTGGGGAGGGTTTCGGGGGTCATCGCCCCCGCGGCTCGGTCTGAGACCAGGCCTCATGTTGGATCAGGGTCTGATCAACCAGGCTGTTACTGCTGGCCGCACGCAAACTGACGTACAAACCACAGCCCGGTTGGTCAGGTACTGACTTTAGGTGCTTTTCCAGTGCCTGCTTGACAGCCAGGGGTCTATTGGTAATCCCCCTTATGTATGCTAGGAGGTAGTTGAACAGCCTTGGGCCCCGGACACTTACTGTGTTGTATCTCAATGTACTCTTGGAGCCCCTGCTTTTCATTGGGGGAATGTTGCATCTTCTGCCGAGTCATTTGCTTTTATAGGGAGTGTTTTTCGTGTGAAGTTTTGGTTCCAATCCCTCCAGGACCTTCCAAGTGTATATTATCATGTATCTCTCTCGCCTGCATTCCAGGGAATACAGATAAAGGACCTTCAACCGTTCCCAGTAATTTAGGTGCCTTATCGTACTTATGTGTGCCGTGAACGTTATTTGTACACTCTCCAGGTCAGCAATGTCGCCAGCGTTGAAGGGGACAGTTAGTGTACAGCAGTATTCCAGCCTAGAGAGAACAAGTGATTTGAAGAAAATCATCATGGGCTTGGCCTCCTTAGTTTTGAAGGTTCTTATTATCCATCCTATCATTTTCCTAGCAGATGCGGTAAATACATTGTTGTGGTCTTTGAAGGCGAAATCCTCTGACATTATCACTCTCAGGTCCTTCACATTACTTTTTCGCTCTATTGTATGGTTAGAATTTATCGTATATCCTGATACATTTGTTATTTCCTCAAGTTTTTCATATCTGAGTAGTTGAAATTTCTCCTCGTTGAACTTCATATTGTTTTGAGGGGCCCATTTGAAGATTCGATTGATGTCCGCTTGGAGTCTTGCGGTGTCTTCGATGGAGGTCACTGCCATGGCAATCCGGGTGTCATAAGCAAAGGAAGACACGGAGCTATGGCTTACATTTCTGTCTATGTCAGAAATGAGGATGAGGAATAGAATGGGAACGAGTACTGTGCCTTGTGGAACAGAGCTTTTCACCGTGGCTGCCTGGGACTTTACTCTGTTTACTATTACTCTTTGTGTTCTATTTGTCAGGAAGTTATAGATCCATCTACCAACTTTTCCTATTATTCCTTTATCACGCATTTTGTGTGCTATTACACCATGGTCACACTTGTCGAAAGCTTTTGCAAAGTCTGTGTATACTACATCTGTATTTTGTTTATCCTCTACATCATCTAGGATCTTGTCATTGTGGTCCAGTAGCTGGGACAGGCAGGAGCGACCTGCTCTAAACCCGTGTTGCCCTGGGTTGTGTAATTGATGGGTATCTAGGTGGTTGGCGATCTTGCTTCTTAGGACACTCTCAAAGATTTTTATGATCTGGGATGTTAGTGCTATCGGTCTGTAGTTCTTTGCAATTGCTTTACTGCCACCCTTGTGGAGTGGGACAATGTCTGTTGTTTTTAGTGTGTGTGGGATGACCATTGAGTCCATGCTCCCTCTCCATAGAATGCTGAAGGCACAGGACAGGGGCTTCTTGCAATTCTTGATGATCACGGAGTTCCATGAGTCTGGGCCTGGGGCAGAGGGCATGAGCATGTCATTAATTGCCTTTTCAAAGTCTTGTGGAGTTGGGATAATATCTGAGATTTTTGAGATGACCCAATTTTGGGTTTCGTTCATAACCACCTTAAAAGTAGATACGTATGTCTATTTGTATTGTATCTATTTGTTGTAGTTACTGTTTGGGTGTTTGATGAGGGCGCGTAAAACCCCGTCAGCTTATGAGTCCAGTCAGAGGATACCTTGTTTTCAGCGACTCCGTTTGAATCCGGTCGTTGGTTCACTTATTTCTTGGACAAATCCGGGCGAATCCGGACGAATCCGGATTAGTGGATCACTTCTTTTGGACGTATCCAGTCGGTGATTTTGGTCTAGCTCATGAAAAGGACTACTGGAAAAATATTTAAAAGAGTAATATGTGTTCAGTTTGATACAAAAAAAGTATAACTTGCGAGTTGGAGCAGCCGGTGGCTTCTGGCAGCTCCTATAACGAACGGTCGGTGGCCTCTGGCACCCTTTTTCAGCCTGAAGTTTTGGGCACTTATAGATTACTGTATTTAGTTTTCCTAGATTTGTTCCACCTCCACCACAAGAAATGCTATTGTATCACTATTGTTGACTGGTGAAGATTACTGGAGGAATATTTGATTTTCGTTGTGTATATTGCGACCGCTGCTAACTACAAGTATTTACACAAACTGTGTACGTCTCGTATTTCAAAATGGAAGAAATTTCTAATGTTCGTCACTCCATCACAATAAGTATCAATGTGTTACTGGTTATTAGCTACGGCAACGCTGTAGAGTGTTGTTGTAGACCTTCACTGACACTCTTCATCGTATTTCTAAAACACTCTACACTCTTCGTATTTCCTCAAGATTGTGCAACTTTTCGTATTTCAAAAGGAATTTTTTTCACTAGAATTTGTTTCACTAGATTATAGGTCTTGAACACTGGCAGATTTAGAAGATTATTAACACGAGCTGACCTGCATGGTAGGGTCCAAGCGACTGTTGACAACTTTTTACCACATGTACCTGCCTCTTTAGGCCTAAATTAGCCTTAATTTTCCCCTTACATTTATTATGGTATCTTATCTATATAATAGGGTACCACTGTGATAGACACTGTAACACTATGTACGACACTCTAAAATCAGGGAGACTTTCTTTCCTCAGACAAAAAAGTTCTAATATTATTGTTATTTGTACACGGCACACTAAGCCTAAGGTCCCCTCTGGGAGTAAGACTCTGGCAAGTATTGCACACTAATTCTACTTTTTTGACGCAGTGTGTACTATTTTCTGCTAGATTAGTTCCAAGAGCCGGAGGGATGAACCTTATAAGTTCACTGGCAGAGTTTAAAGTTCTAGCACGCAAGAGAGATCGCGGCGGGACACGCGGAGCACGGCACAGTCACCAGAAGACCAGTACAGTACAATAACACAGAAGACCAGTACAGTACAATAACACAGAAGACCAGTACAGTACAATAACAAAGAAGACCAGTACAGTACAATAACACACAAGACCAGTACAGTACAATAACACAGAAGACCAGTCCAGTACAATAAAAAAGAAGACCAGTCCAGTACAATAACACAGAAGACCAGTCCAGTACAATAACAGCGAGGACCAGTACAGTACAATAAGACAGAAGACCAGTACAGTACAATAACACAGAAGACTAGTACAGTACAATAACAGAGAGGACCAGTACAGTACAATAAAAGAGAGGACCAGTACAGTACAATAACAGAGAGGACCAGTACAGTTCAATAACAGAGAAGACCAGTACAGTACAATAACACAAGACCAGTACAGTACAATAACAGAGATGACCAGTACAATACAATAACAGAGAGGACCAGTACAGTACAATAACAGAGAAGACCAGTACAGTACAATAACACAGAAGACCAGTACAGTACAATAACAGAGAGGACCAGTACAGTACAATAACACAGAAGACCAGTACAGTACAATAACACAGAAGACCAGTACAGTACAATAACAAAGAAGACCAGTACAGTGCAATAACAGAGAGGACCAGTACAGTACAATAACAGAGAGGACCAGTACAGTACAATAACAGAGAGGACTAGTACAGAACAATAACAGAGTGGACCAGTACAGTACAGTAACAGAGATAACCAGTACAGTACAATAACGGAGAGGACCAGTACTGTTCAATAACAGAGAGGACCAGTACAGTACAATAACAGAAAAGACCAGTACAATACAATAGCAGAGAGGACCAGTCCAGTACAATAAAAGAGAAGACCAGTACAGTACAATATCACAGAAGACCAGTACAGTACAATAACAGAGAGGACCAGTACAGTACAATAACACAGAAGACCAGTACAGTACAATATCAGAGAAGACCAGTACAGTACAATAACAGAGAAGACCAGTACAATACAATAGCAGAGAGGACCAGTACAGTACAGTAAGACATAAGAGTACAGTACAGGTAGACTCCAGAGAGGTATACACAAACCAAGGCAACGACTGCTGTTTCCCCGGCTTGAGCTGCACTAAGTGAAAACAGTCTCTTACACTTCCTACGTCCAAATCTACACAAATTTTTATAAATAACACCAAAACACTAATTACTAGTGCCTAAACATTAAAAAATCACAGGACAATTTTTAATACCTTAAACATATATAAATATAATCAAAATCTGCAAAAAAATAAAATATATTTTCGTCTTCAAAATCCTAAATATCTTTAACCATGCTTTATAACCCTAAATTGTATTCAGAAACACACCTTAAACATCAAAGAATCCTGTTAGTATATAATCATATATTCAAAACAGATGCAACTCTCAAAAATCATCGAAGAAAACTGTACTCTTCCCTCTGAAAAACTTAAACATTCCTCATTAAGACTAATTAATTCACATATTTATATTATTCTACCGTCACCAAAATACTCTTCCAACTTTCTCTTGCCTTAAATAATGTTATTACGTCCCCTACCTATAAGATACTAAAATTATAAAATGTAAAATAAAATCTGGACAATAAACTGGCAGCCTAGATAATATATCAGATCCTCTTAATAAATTAATTCAACTACTTACATCCTGTATAGATTTTAATAATAACAGAATAAATAAATGTTATACCCCTAAGGTGCATTATCAGGACAGGCTGTATCAGAAAGGCGGATAGGCTGTGACAGAGGAGGACAGGCTGTGACGGAAAAGAGGATAGGCTGTGACAGAGGAGGACAGGCTGTGACGGAAAGGAGGATAGGCTGTGACAGAGAGAGCCTGTGGCGAAGAGGAGATCCTGATATGGAGAGGACAACCTGTGACGGAGAGAACAGACTGTAACAGTGAGGACAGACCATGATGGTACGGATGGGTTGTATCGGAGAACACAGGTTGGAATGGAGAGGACAGACTGCGACAAAAAAAGATAGGCTAAGAAGGAAACAAGAAGCTATGATGAAAAGAACAAACAGTATAAGAAGGAAACAACAAGCTCTAACTGATAGGACAGGCTGTGACGGAGAGAACAGACTGTGACGGAGAGGACATGCTGCGACGGAGAATACATGCTGTGACGGCGAGACAGTAATCTTGTTATGGACAGGAAAGGCTCTGAAGATTGACTTAGATTATACCACCGATACGGCTAGTTTATTGTACACCTCATATCCATGCTGAGGACGGTAACACTTGAGCATTTAGAAACAAAATACCTAAGAAATGCGCGCTAAATGGAGCAATAGGAGAACACTTTGGCATATATTGTACTTGCAATATATTTTTAATGTTATTTTTAGGATATCTGTTAAAAATAACATTAAAAATATATTGCAAGTACAATATATGCCAAAGTGTTCTCCTATTGCTCCATTTAGCGCGCATTTCTTAGGTATTTTGTTTCTAAATGCTCAAGTGTTACCGTCCTCAGCATGGATATGAGGTGTACAATAAACTAGCCGTATCGGTGGCATAATCTAAGTCAATCTTCAGAGCCTCTCCTGTCCATAACAAGATTACTGTCTCGCCGTCACAGTCTGTTCTCTCCGTCACAGCCTGTCCTATCAGTTACAGATTGTTGTTTCTTCTTATACTGTTCTTTTCATCATAGCTTCTTGTTTCCTTCTTAGCCTATCTTTTTTTTGTCGCAGTCTGTCCTCTCCATTCCAACCTCTGTTGCTCTGTTGCTCTCGTCGTATTCTTCTCTTGGCCTCCTGCAGTTCTGTGGCGGGTTGTACATTACAACAATTACCACCTTATGGCCCTCAGACTGAATTGTTCCTACTATGTAGTCCCTTTCGCCCATTCCATCCATTCCTTCTACTTCCTCAAATCCCCACCGGTTCTTTATGAGCAGTGCAACTCCTCCTCCCCCTCTGCTCCCTCTATCTTTCCTGAGGATTTGATATCCGGGTGGAAAGATTGCATCTGTTATCATCCTGGTGAGTTTCGTTTCTGTGAGTGCTATTATGTCTGGGGATGTCTCCCTTATTATTTCATGCCACTCCTCACATTTATTTGTTATACCATCTGCATTTGTATACCAAACCTTCAACTTCTTTTCTAAAACCGTAGTCTGAAGGGTACGTTGGGGTTGGGAAAATGGGAAACCTGATGAGGAACTATGGGTGGTTGGTGTGAAGGTGGAGTTTGTAATGAGGTGGGTGGAAGCATTGGGTATGGCATGTGTGTTTTGGGTTAGATTGTTTGGTTGCATTGGGGTTGTCCAGGTTGGGGGACATCTGAAGGTGATTGTATTTGAGCTTCCTCCTGAGTCTGGTTTCTCCTGTTCATTTTTCTTTCCTCCTTTTGTCTCTGTACCCTCTCTTTCAGTTTCTGTCTTTCTTCCCGTGTTCTGTCGCGGTCGAGATACACCCTCCGGTACTCTGACATATCCCTTAGTCTTGCTTTCTCCTGCAGGATCCTGTTTCGAGTCAATTCTGCCTTGAAAATCACTTTGACTGGCCGGATTCTTCCTCTTGCAAACCCACCTATTCTCAGAAAATTTGCCAGCTGGGTCATGTCATCTTCTCCTATTGCTTTCACGATGTTTTCAATCGCTTTTTTCTCCCCTTGTCTTCTTGCTTCATAAGTTTCCCTTCAGCTTCCGGGATCCCATAAACAAAGACTGATCTCTCTCTTTCATTCTCCCACTGCCTGTCCCTATGTAACCCCTGATTCGATTTAGTTGCCTCCATTGCAGCTTTCCTTTCTTCAATCTCTTCACTTTCTGTTATCCCTTGGCCCAGTGGCCTGTCGCTTTCCCTTCTTAATTTTCCCTGTGCACTGCTGTGGTCTGTTAGGGCTTCTACGTATAGCTTAGCTCTCCCTTTTTCTACACTCCCCTCGATTGTTCCTGATGTGATCCTCTCTCTTTCTCAGGCTCCACGATGGTCTGATAGGGCCTCTGTATACAGTTTCACTCCGTTCTTTACAGTCCCCTTCTTTGTGACTGAGGTAGCAGTTTCTGATACCATGTCCACATTGCTTTTTAGTTCTTTAGGCTGTTTCAAATTTTTCAGTTCCTCTTCTAATCTCTGTAACTTAGCCTCTGCTGTTGTGACTTGCTTCTCCCACTTCCTGCTTTCTGCAGCTATCATCTCCTCCATTTTCATGCTAAGCTCCTCTAGCTTCCTTCCCCACTCATGTGTGTGTGTGTGTGAATGTGTGTGTGTGTGTGTGTGTGTGTGTGTGTGTGTGTGTGTGTGTGTGTGTGTGTAATAACCTATTTGTACTCACCTTTTGTGGTTGCAGGTTTCGAGACTCAGCTCTTGGCCCCGCCTCTTCACCGATCGCTACTAGGCCCTCTCCCTTCTCCATGAGCTTTATCATACTTCGTCTTAAAGCTATGTATGGTTCCTGCCTCCACTACATCACTTGCTAGACTATTCCACTTCCTGACAACTCTATGACTGAACAAATACTTCCTAACATCCCTCTGACTCATCTGAGTCTTCAACTTCCAATTGTGACCCCTGTTTCTGTGTCCCATCCCTGGAACATCCTGTCTCTGTTCATCTTATCTATTCCACGCATTATTTTGTATGTCGTTATCATGTCTCCCTTAATCCTCCTGTCCTTCAGTGTCGTCAGGCCGATTTCTATTAAACTTTCTTCGTAGGACATTCACCTTAGCTCTGGAACTAGCCTTGTTGACGTGCTTGACCAGGTGTGGGTTCCAAATTATTGCTGCATACTCCAGAGTGGGCCTGACGTACAAAGTGTTCTGTGTTTTGAACGATTCCTTACCGAGGTATTGGAACGCTATTCTCAGGTTTGCCAGGCACCCATATGCTGCAGCCGTTATTTGGTTGATGTGTGCTTCCGGAGACGTGTTTGGTATTATACTCACCCCAAGATCTTTCTCCTTGTGCGAGGTTTGCAGTCTTTGGCCAACTAGCCTTTACTCTATCTGCGGTCTTCTTTGCCCTTCGCTTATCTTCATGACTTTGCATTTAGCGGGGTTAAATTCGAGGAGCCAGTTGCTGGACCACGCGTCCAGCCTGTCCAGGTCTCTTTGTAGTCCTGCCTGATCCTCACCTGATATAAGTCTCCTCATTAACTTCACTATCTCTCATGTCATTCAGTGTCGTCTGGTCGATTTCTTTTAACCTCCGGGACGAGTCTAGTTGCAAACCTTTGCGCTTTCTCTAGTTTTCTTACGTGCTTGGCTAGGTGTGGGTTCCAAACTGGTGCTGCATATTCCAATATGAGCCTAACGTAAACAGTGCACAGGGTCCTGAACGATTCCTTATTAATATGACTGAATGCTGTTCTTAGATTTGCTAGGCGCCCGTATGCTGCAGCAGTTATTTGGTTGATGTGCACCTCAGGAGATGTGCTCGGTGTTAAACTCACCCCAAGATCCTTTTCCTTGAGTGAGGTTTGTAGTCTCTGGCCCCCTAGGATGTACAACGTCTGCGGTCTTCTTTGCCCTTCCCAATCTTCACGGCATTGCACTTGGTGGGGTTGAACTCCAGGAGCCAGTTGCTGGACCAGGCCTGCAGCCTGTCCAGATAGCTTTGTAGTTCTGCCTGGTCCCCGTCCGATTGAATTATTCGCATCAACTTTACATCATCTGCAAACAGGGACACTTCGGAGTCTATTCCTTCCGTCTTGTTGTTCACAAATACCAAAAACAGCACCGGTCCCAGGACTTACCCCTGTGGAACCCCGCTCGTCACAGACGCCCACTCTGACGTCTCGCCATGTACCATGACTCACTGCTGTAGATGAATAGTTCAGAGAACCGACAAGTTATAAATTAGACACATATGCAACACTTGGGTATATTTATTGAGGAAACGTTTCGCCACACAGTGGCTTCATCAGTCCAATACAAAGTAGAAAGGTGTAAGGAGAGGAGGAGTTTGAGGTAATCAGTCCCTCGGCCTGGAGTCGATGTGTTCAGTCCATCAGTCTTGTAGAAAGTACAGCACAGGGCCGTAGAGGTGGCTACAGTATATAAGCCACCTGACTACAGTATATAAGCCACCTCTACGGCCCTGTGCTGTACTTCTACATGACTCACTGCTGTAGATGAATAGTTCAGAGAACCGACAAGTTATAATTGACACATATGCAACACTTGGGTATATTTATTGAGGAAACGTTTCGCCCAGTGGCTTCATCAGTCAATACAAAGTAGAAGGTGTAAGGAGAGGAGGAGTTTGAGGTAATCAGTCCCTCGGCCTGGAGTCGATTGTTCAGTCCATCAGTCTTGAAAGTACGCAAGGGCCGTAGGTGGCTCAGTTATAAGCCACCTGACTACAGTATAAGCCCCTCTAGGCCTGTGCTGTACTTTCTACAAGATTGATGGACTGAACATGACTCCAGGCCGAGGGACTGATTCAAACCTCCTTCCTTCTACTTGTGACATGAACCACTGTGTCGAAACAAAAAATACCAAGTGTTGCATATGTGTCTAATTTATAACTCACTGTTGTCTTCCTGATAGGTATTCCCTGATCTATTGCAGTGACTTCCCTGGTATCCCTGCCTGGTCCTCCAGCTTTTGCACTAGTCTCTTGTGTGGGACTGTGTCAAACGCCTTCCTACAGTCTAAGAAAAATACAATCTATCCACCTCTCTCTCTCCTGTCTTACTGCTGTCACTTTGTCATAGAACTCCAGCAGGTTTGTGACACAGGATTTCCCGTCCCTGAAACCATGCTGGCTGTCTTTGATAAGCTCCACCACTCTTCTCCTGATGATCTTCTCCATGACTTTGCATACTATACATGTCAGTGACACTGGTCTGAAGTTGAGTGCTTCATGTCTGTCTCCTTTTTTAAAAATTGGGACTATATTTGCTGTCTTCCATGCCTCAGGTAGTCGCCCTGTTTCCATAGATGTGTTGAAGATTGTTGTTAGTGGTACACATAGCACCTCTGCTCCCTCTCTCAGGACCCATGGAGAGATGTTGTCCTGCCCCATCGCCTTTGAGGTGTCTAGCTCACTTAGCAGCCTCTTCACACACACACACTTGTGTGTGTGTGTGTGTGTGTGTATGTTAGTTACCATTTTGTCCTAGGCACATGTCGATTAGACACTGGGCCTGTTGTATATGTGTGTGTGTGTGTATATGTGTGTGTGTGTGTGTGTGTGTGTGTGTGTGTGTGTGTGTGTGTGTGTGTGTGTGTTTATAATTGTTTTTATTTATAGTTGTCTTCAGAAATTTTTCCATCAGATTTTGTTTTAAATTTACTACTACCTCTTAAAAACCATTCCTGCGAGTCCTGTCTAGGCTAGATACCTTTAGCACGCTATTTACATTCCGTTTATTTATTCCTGTTTTCCATTTATACATCTCAATCATATCTTCCCTAATACTACGCCTTCCTAGAGAGTGCAGATTCAGGGCCTCAGTCTATCCTCATAGGGAAGACTTCTGATACATGTTAACAATTTTGTCATCCTCCTTTGTATGTTTTCTAGTGCATTTATATCCATTCTGTAATTCGGTGATCAGAACTGTGCAGCATAATCTAAATGAGGAATAACCAAAGATATGTAGAGTTGAGGAAGAACCTAAGGATATGAAGGTAAGGATTCCGTTCGCATCATTGCAAACAGTAATCTAAAACCAAGACGGTTTTAGATTACTGCTAACCAGAATTCCCAAATCCTTTTCGCAAACAGTAATATTAAGATCCACATTATTTAGTTTATATGTGGCATGGGTATTTTCTTGTCCAATGTTTATAACTTTACATTTCTTTATATTAAACTGCATCTGCCACTTCTCCGATCACTGCATCAGCCTATTCAAATTAGAATGAATTAGGCGTCCTGTTTTGGTGTCATCAACAAATTGACAGATCATTAGGGATATAAGTGCTAATTTGAGAAGAGCACAAGCAATTGATCAAGCCAATAGCTCATCACTTGGTGCCCCTCTTGGATCCAGTGCCACTGATCTGATCCTAGAAAAGAAAATCTCAGACCTCAAGACGATGGAAGGCAGAATGAAAGACAAGATCAGTAAGTACAGAGACATAAACCATCAGTATCAATTTGTCACAATGGGATCAAAAACCTTGGAATCGTGGGGAAAAACGCATCACGTTTCCTCAAAGAACTGGGTTCCAGACTCATTGACACCACCAGGGACCCGAGGGCGGCCACTTTTATGTTCCAGCGCCTCAGAGTGGCCATCTAGAGGGAAAATGCTTGCTGCGTATTTGGCTCGTATCCAGCTTCAGAGGACCTAGAGGAGATTCATATTCTTTGATATATTGTACCAATGTATTCATGTTTATGCTTTTCAAATAATGATCCCTGACCTAAAAAATATTATTTTTTTATTAACACATCGGCCGTTTCCCACCAAGGCAGGGTGGCCCGAAAAAGAAAAACTTTCATCATTCACTCCATCATTGTCTTGCAGAGGCGTGCTTACACTACAGTTATAAATTTGCAACATTAACACCCCTCCTTCAGAGTGCAGACACTGTACTTCCCATCTCCAGGACTCAAGTCCGGCCTGCCGGTTTTCCTGAATCCCTTCATAAATGTTACCTTGCCTACACTCCAACAGCACATCAAGTCCTAAAAACCATTTGTCTCCATTTGCTCCTATCTAACACGCTCACGCACGCTTGCTGGAAGTCCAAGCCCCTTGCACAAGAAACCTCCTTTACCCCCTCCCTCCAACCTTTCCTAGGCGGACCCCTACCCCGCCTTCCCTCCACTACAGATTTATACACTATCGAAGTCATTCTATTTCGTTCCATCTCTCTACATGTCCAAACCATCTCAATAACCCCTCCTCAGCCCTTTGGATATATACATATGTATATTTGAGGTGGTAGGAGAAGACCAGTGCTCACATGAATTTAGGAAGGGTCTCTGGACTCTTCCTACAAGACATTTCACTTACTTGTCCAAGGTTAAGACATTCCATATATTGCACCAAAGAACCTAATTTTAAATGAGTTCTTTCTAATTGACATGTCGTGCCGAATAGGTAAAATTAAGTCCATTCTAAAATTTTCTCTTATACGTTTAAATATATATTTTTTTATTTATGTTAATGTAAAAATGAATAAAATTTTGTAACAAAAGAATCTTATAAAACTTACCTTACCTCATTAAAACAAGGGCAATTTAATTTAGCTTAATACAATTAAATATATTTTAGATAAGTTTACAGTAATTTAATAATAAACAAACACAATGAAATATATTTTTTTTTCGTTAGGTTCAGAATGATTATTGCGAATTTATTGCATACAGAAATATTCACTTGATATATTCGGCAAGAAGAGCGTTGCTATTTAGCCAAAATCGCAAGTTTTACCTATTCGGCACGACATATATGTATGTATACACACAAACACACACACACAGTATATGGGCGACTGGCAAACCTAAGATTAGCGTTCCGTTACCTTAACAAGGAATCGTTCAAGACACTGTACACCGTGTACGTCAGGCCCATACTAGAATATGCAGCACCAGTCTGGAACCCACACCTGGTCAAGCACGTAAAGAAACTAGAGAAAGTGCAAAGGTTTGCGACAAGGTTAGTTCCACAACTCAGGGGACTGTCCTATGAAGAAAGGTTGAGGGCAATAGGACTAACAACACTGGAGGAAAGAAGGGTCAGAGGAGACATGATAACGACATACAAAATACTGCGGGGAATCGACAAGGTAGACAGTGACAGGATGTTCCAGAGAGGGAACACAGAAACAAGGGGACACAACTGGAAGCTGAAGACTCAGATGAGTCAAAGAGACGTTAGGAAGCATTTCTTCAGCCATAGAGTAGTCAGGAAGTGGAATAGTCTAGAGAAAGATATAGTGGAGGCAGGGACCATACATAGTTTTAGGACAAGGTATGATAAAGCTCATGGAGCAGGGAGAGCAGAGACCCAGTAGCGGACAGCGAAGAGGCGGGGCCAGGAGCTGAGTCTCGACCCTGCAACCACAATTAGGTGAGTACACACACACACACACACACACACACATATATATATATATATATATATATATATATATATATATATATATATATATATATATATATATATATATATATATATATATATATATATATATATATATATATATATATGCTAGAATTCGCAAGAGCAGGCGAAATATTCACAAACACTGATCTCTGGCCGACGGGACTCGACCTGAACTCATGACAAGGTACGCAGTGCTTTGCGCGACCACACTGGTCCAAACCTTGGATCAGCTTTCGCTAGACGTTATTCCAGCAGCCAGCTTCAGGCAGATGGTTACAGCTTTCATCTCATCCCTGCATGCATCGACACAACTAGCTCTTGCTCTTGCGAATTCCTAGCATTGTAAAATCTCTAGTTGTGTCGATGCGCAGGGATGAATGAAAGCTGTAAGCCTCTGCCTGAAAGCTGGCTGCCTTGGAATAACGTCTGCAAGCTGGATGCAGGTATTGGACCAGTGTGGTACGGTCGGCAAGCACTGCGTACCTTGTCATAGGTTCGTAGGTTCGAGTTCCATCGGCCAGAGATCAGTGTTTGTATATCAATATATATATATATATATATATATATATATATATATATATATATATATATATATATATATATATATATATATATAATATCATATATATATATATAGTCGTGCCGATTAGGTAAAATTGGTCAATTAGCAAGAACTCGTCTAAAATTAGGTCCTTTCTAAAATTTTCTCTTATACGTTTAAAGATATATTTTGTTCATTTATGTTAATGTAAGAATTTATAATTTTGTACCAAGAAACTTTTAAAACCTACCTAACCTTATTACAACAAGCGCAATTTAATTTAGCCTAACCCAACTAAATATATTTTAGATACGTTAACATTAATTTAATAATAAACAAACACAATGAAATATATTTTTTCGTTATGTTCAGAATGATTTATGTTGCGAAATTCATTGCTATCAACACAAATTTCTCACTTTTAAGTCTTATATTTGGCAAGAGCTTGAATGCAGTTGTACTATTTAAATTTGACAAAATAATTCATTGTTTTATTAAATCTATTTTGTTAGCTAAATTGCTTGTTACATATACTAATTACTAATGTCTTTAACGAACAATATTATATACTATATATATATATATATATATATATATATATATATATATATATATATATATATATATATATATATATATATATACATATATACATACGCATACATATATATACATACATACAGAACACAAATATCTTGTACGTAGGAGACAAACTTCTGCTGATGTTTGAGTCTGCCTTGCACCATTAACTAGAATATTATTCAATCTCTTAAAGGTAACCCTTGAGGGATACCTAACATGAGAAGAAAAAGACCTTGGAATAATCATCAACAACGATCTCAGAAGTACCAAGCAATGCCCATCGTCAACAATCAAACTAACAGAATGATGGGTATCATAGGTTGGAATAATTAATTAGATACCATACTGACTCTTTATAATGCACTTGTTAGACCACAACTTAAATTATAACGTCCAGTTTTGGGCTTCAAATTATGGAAGAGACGAAAATGTAGTGAAGAGAGAGCAGAGAAGAGCCACAAAGCTTGTAACATCACTGAAAAATAAACCGTAGTAAGAATCATTCATTTGTTTCTCAGGAAATGGAAGTCTGGGGAAAGATTTGATTCAAAATTTTGATATATGAAATTGCTTTTGATACGATGAAGAATAATTACTTGAAATGTAAAATTAATCTACAAATCGAAATATTGAAAAGAAACTTCTATACAGAAGGTACAATGCAAATTTGTATTTTTTTTTTCAATTTGGTACAACACTGTGGAAAAATGAAGTCGACTTATTCTTGGTGTTTGTTCAGCAGCTGCTTCAGGATGTTCAGCAGCTGCTTCAGGATGATCAGCAGCTGCTTCAGGATGATCAGCAGCTGCTTCAGGATGATCAGCAGCTGTTTCAGGATGATCAGCAGCTGCTTCAGGATGTTCAGCAGCTGCTTCAGGATGCGAGAGTCTGGGACACGCCAGGTGGCGTTCTGCGAGAGTCTGAGACACTCCAGGTGGCGTTCTGGGAGAGCTTGTGTCACGCCAAGTGGCGTTCTGGGAGAGTCTGGGACACGCTAGGTGGCGTTCTGGGAGTGTCTGGGACACTCCAGTTGGCGTTCTGCGAGAGTCTGGGACACGCCAGGTGGCGTTCTTGGAGAGTTTGGGACACGCAAGGTGGCGTTCTGGGAGTGTTTGGGACTAGCCAGGGTACGTTCTGGGAGAGTCTGGGACACGCCAGGTGGCGTTCTGGGAGGGCCTGAGACACGCCAGGTGGCGTTCTGTGAGAGTCTGGGACACGCAAGGTTGCGTTCTGGGAGAGTATGGGACACGTCAGGTGGCGTTCTGGGAGAGTCTAGGACACGCCAGGTTGCGTTCTGGGAGAGTCTGGGACACGCCAGGTGGCGTTCTGCGAAAGTCTGGGACACGCCAGGTGGCGTTCTGGGAGAGTCTGGGACACGCCAGGTGGCGTTCTGGGAGAGTCTAGGACACGCCAGGTGGCGTTCTGCGAAAGTCTGGGACACAACAGGTGGCGTTCTAGAAGAGTCTGGGACACGCAAGTTGGTGTTCTCGGAGAGTCTGAGACACGCCAGGTGGCGTTCTGGGAGAGTCTGGGACACGCCAGGTGGCGTTCTGGGAGAGTCTGGGACACGGCGGGTGGTGTTCTGGGAGAGTCTGGGACACGCTGGGTGAGTTCTGGGAGAGTCTA
>WNWK01026666.1:0-27123 GCA_009830355.1 Cherax destructor | reverse complement strand
TTCAAAAGGTATTTATAAGATATAGGTAAATGATTGCACTTATCAGGATTGCTTAAAAAGGGAAAAATTTAAGTAAGTCACATATACAATGATAGTTGTTAGAATATATGAATACAATTAAGCAAAAAAAGTGACTGAAATTGACAAAAGTTGGCTAATGGAAAACAGTATTTATAAAATATAAGTAAATGATTATTATCAGGTAGTTTTAAAAAGGAAATATAAGTAATCTATACAAATGAGGTATTGTTTGAATATGAGTACAATTAAGTAAAAAAAGTGACTGGAATTTGTTTTTGGGAAAAAGGTATTTGAAAATGATAAATAATTGCACTTATTTGGTAATAGCTTTTTAAAAAAAAAAATAAACTAATCAATACACAATGAGGAAATTGTTTGATAATAAAAAAAAAAAGAAAAACAATAGTGAAAATTTTTAATTAAATTTCAAGAAAAAAGTAATTACTAATATTGTAAATAGTTGGGTTTGGGGAAAAAGGTAATGATAGATTTGTATTAAAAAAAAAAATAAAAGTAAATGGTTACAGAGCGTTAAAAGAAAATATATAGAAAAAATAGGATGTCAATTTATATTTGGAAAAATTTAATATGTAGGTACAGATTATTAGAACAAAAATAAAGTTAATTACATTAATAATAATAGTTTTGGGAGAAATGTGTTGTGCGGTTGCAGTTACAAATACAACTTTGCACTAACGCAGACTAAGGATTGGTCATTGATATTATTCAGTCTCTGTAAGATTAGCATCTCGAAGGAATGTGGACAGTTCATTTTCATTTGTGATATAATAAGCTATAAGATATAAGATATAATAAGATCAAGGAGGCTAATGTTCAAAGAGGTTAATTTGTTAACGAAACAAAGATCGAAAACAGTTGATGAGGTTGAGAAGTTTTGTTGGTGTGGATCCATGAAAAACAGAGAGCGGGTGATAGTATTTCTATGGGATAATTTGTGAAAAGGCAAGGAAGTTGCAGCAGATCTTGTGAAGACAATGCCTGGAACCAGTGGTGGGCGAGTGATTTTAAAGCCAGCAACTGGTTTGAGAAGTTTAAAAACGTAGTGGCATACACAATTTTTGGGAGGCATGGTGAGGCAGCCAGCTCAGACAAACGTGCAGCTGAAAAATTTGTGCACGAATTCAAGGGTTCGTAGAGGCTGAACAGTTAATCCCCCAACAAGTGTTTAATTGTGATGAAACAGGCCTGTTTTGGAAGAAAATGCCCAACAGGACCTACATTACTCAGGGGGAAAAGGCACAGCTAGGACACAAGCCATGAAAGACAGGCTAACTCTTATGATGTGTGCCAATGCCAGTGGTGATTTTAAGTGAAGCCTTTACTGGTGTATCACTCAGAAAATCCCAGACCCTTCAGAAACACGGTGTTGACAAGAATAAATTGTGTGCATTGGAAAGCTAACACCAAGGCTGGGTCACTACGGAATTTTCAAGGAATGGTTGACTGGAGTGTTTGGCCTAGTGTGAAGAAATACCTCCTGGAAAAGAAATTGCCCTCAAGTGCCTCCTGCTACTGGACAATGCTCCTGCTTATCCTCACAACTTACAAGAGTTGTTGCCACAACATAAATTTCATCAGAGTGAAGTTCTTGCCTCCTAACACCACTCTCTCCTCCAGCCCATGGACCAGCAGGTCATTTCCAACTTCAAGAAACTGTACACCAAAGACTGTTCAGAGGTGCTTTAATATGACCAATGACTCTGAATTGACCTAAGAGAGTTCTGGAAGAACACCCCCAATATCGTCATTGCATAGGCCTTATAGGTAAGGCTTGGGCGGAAGTAATTCAGGACTCTGAACTCTGTTGGAGACCACTGTGAGTGTGTCAAGAGGAATTTTGAAGGATTTGAGGCTGACCCTGACCTGATGACCCTGTGCCTGTTGTGGAACATGTTGTGGAAGATATTGTGGATTGGGGAACAGCCTGGGGTTGGAGGTGATGGTGAGGATGTGGAAGTTGGTGGAGGGCACAGGGTAGAGCAACAACTGAAGAGTGCAAGCTTCATCTGGAACAGCAACAGACCACAGCTGAGGTTATTGCTTCACAGGAAAGAGAGAGAGAGATAAGGAGGTGCCTTCTTCAGTGCTTAAGGAGATGTGTACAAAGTGGAATAGTTGCAGACATTTGTTGAAAGATACCACTGAGCAAGCTGAAATGAGCCTTCTGTGCAACCACTTCAGTGACAGAGCCATGTTGTACTTCAGAAAAGTGTTGAAGAGTCGCCAGAAACAGAGGACTCTGGACACTACTTCACTCAAGCTGGTCCTAGTGGCATTAAAAGACCAAAAAGGAAGTAACCCCAGAGAGGGACTTGTCACCTGAAGTCCTTTTGGAGGATTCCTTCAACCACTAACACCTGCTCCCGTATTCATCTATATCTTCCAGATGCCTGCAAGTCTCTTCAATAAAAGGGAAGTAAATGTTATTTTTTTTTTATTTTAGTGATTTTTTGTGGGCAATTAATTGTATTTACATTATTTCTTATGGGAAATAAGGTTTCAGATAACGAAAGATTCAGATTAAGTAATAGCTCCTGGAGCAGTTAATTTGTTAACCGGGTCCACTGTAATAATATAATAATATAATAATAATATAATATAAATAATATAATAATATATAATAATAATTGATTCAAACATAGATGTCATAGAACATAAGAACATAAGAAAGGAGGAACACTGCAGCTGGCCTGTTGGCCCATCTAGCAGGTCCTTCACAATCCGTCCCACTAACAGAACACTTGCTCAATCTAATTTTCAATGCTACCCAGAAATAAGCTTTGATAATTCTATTTACTCATGTGCGAGTCCACTCAAATCCAGCCCCTCTCACTCATGAATTTATCCAACCTAAATTTGAAACTACCCAAGGTCCAACTTCAATAACCCTACTAGGCAGACTGTTCCCTCATCAACTACCCTATTTCCAAACCAATACTTTCCTATATCCTTTCTAAATCTAAACTTATCTAACTTGAATCCATTATTGCGGGTTTCTCTCTTGGAGAGATGGAAAAATAAACACATAAGCAGTATAATGTGATCCTTTATTGACAACGTTTCGCCCACGATGGCTTTATCAGTCACAACAGATCTACCTGGAAAATGAGCAACATGGAGATATATATAGGGTACAGTCAGGTGGAGAATGCTGGGTCAGGTGGAGAAAGCTGCATGCGAGTCTTAAAAGTAGTGTGATAGTTAAAAACATAGTGTGACTTAAAGGACCTGCAGTGTACCATTCTTGAGTTCTAGGTGGGATAGTGTTGAAGAAGTTTCTTGGCAATAGGTTCAGCTATGTTGTAGAAGCCGTTGTTCTGGTTGAAGTTGTTGGATATACAGATGAGTGATGATTCTAGGATTCTTCGGTATTGCGTGTTGTCTTCTTTGGCGATGAGTCTTGCGTTTCTGTAGTTGATTAAATGGTTGTGTAAATTTCGGTGTTGAACACAGGCATTTCTTTGAGTCGTCAGATCTGCCTGCGTACTGGTGTTCTGAAATGCGTGTTTGTAGGTCTCTGGATGTTTCGCCAACGTATAATTTGCTGCAGCCATTACAAGGGATTGTGTATACCCCTGCCGTGGATTGCAGCTTTTCTTGTCTGTTACTGGTAATGTCCTTGATGGTGGTGGATGTGGAGGTGGATACTCGGAATGAGGTCTTAGAAAAAATGTTGGAAACTTGTTTGGAAATGTATATCCAACAACTTCAACCAGAACAACGGCTTCTACAACATAGCTGAACCTATTGCCAAGAAACTTCTTCAACGCTATCCCACCTAGAACTCAAGAATGGTACACTGCAGGTCATTTAAGTCACCTATGTTTTAACTATCACACTACTTTTAAGACTGCATGCAGCTTTCTCCACCTGACCCAGCATTCTCCACCTGACTGTACCCTATATATATCTCCATGTTGCTCATTTTCCAGGTAGATCTGTCTGTGACTCGATAAAGCCCACTGCGTGAGCAACGTTTCAATAAAGGATCACATTATACTGCTTATGTGTTTATTTTTCCATTGTGTCGGTATTTTTATACCATTTATTTCCTCTTGGAGAGATATCCTCAAGACCTTATTTATATCCCTTTGTTAATACCCATTTTCCACTTGTATACCTCGATCATGTCTCCCTCATTCTACGTCTTACAAGTGAATGTAATTTAGGGTCTTCAATCTTTCTTCGTAAGGAAGATTTCTAATGCTATGTATTAATTTAGTCAGTCTACGCTGAATATTTTCTAACAAATTTATGTCCATTCTGTAATATGGAGACCAAAACTGAGCTCGTAATCTAGGTGAGGCCTTACTAATGATGTATAAAGCTGTAATATAACCTCTGGACTTCTGTTGCTAACACTTCTTGATATAAATCCCAGTAATCTATTTGCCTTATTACTACGCTTAGGCATTGCTGTCTTGGTTTAAGGTTGCTGCTTACCATCACCCCCAAGTCCTTCTCCTAATCTGTATGGCTAAGTTCTACATTATTTAACTATAAGTGCTTGGGTTATGGACACTCCCGAGCTTCAGAACCTTGCATTTATCTACATTGAATTGCATCTGCCACTTTTCTGACCACGAATTAAGTTTGTCCTAAATCTTCCTGAAGTTCTATGACATCTATGTTTGAATCAATTATCCTACCTATCTTTGTGTGTCGGCGAATTTGCTCATATCACTAGTAATTCCCTCGTCAAGGTCATTGATATATATTATAAATAACAATGGGCCTAAGACTGATTCCTGTGGAACACCACTTGTTACAAGTCCCCATTGGATTTAACCCCATTTATGCACACTCTCTGTTTCCTATTGGTGAGCCATGACTCGATCCATGACAGCACTTTTCCCCAATGCCATGAGCTGCCACTTTCTTTAACAGTCTCTGGTGCGGTACTCTATCAAAAGCCTTACTAAAGTCTAAATAAACAATATCGAATTCTTTATCGTCATCAACAGCCTCAAAAGCTTTAGTGAAGAAGGTTAATAAATTAGATAGGCAGGAACGGCCCTCGTGAATCCATGCTGAGTATCATTAATCAAATTATGGTTATCTAGATGGCTTCTAATAATATCAGCTATAATTGACTCTAGTAATTTGCCTACAATTGAGGTCAGGCTTATTGGGGTAATTTGCGGTAGTGACTTGTCCCTGCTTTAAAAATAGAACTTCAGGAAGATTTAGACAAACTAATTCGTGGTCAGAAAAGTGTGCAGATGCAGTTCAATGTAGATAAATGCAAGGTACTGAAGCTCGAGTGTCCATACAGAACATAAGTTAAATAACGTAGAACTTAGCCATACAGATTGCGAGAGGACTTGGGGGTGATGGTAAGCAGCAACCTTAAACCAGACAGCAATGTAGCGTACGTAATAAGGCAAATAGATTACTGGGATTTATATCCAAGAAGTGTAAGCAACAGAGTCAGAGGTTATATTACAGCTTTATACATCGTTAGTAAGGCCTCACCTAGATTACACAGCTCAGTTCTGGTCTCCATATTACAGAATAGATATAAATTCATTAGAAAACATTCAGCGTAGAATGACTAAATTAATACATAGCATTAGAAATCTTCCTTACGAAAAAGATTGAAGACCCTTAAATTACATTCACTTGTAAGCGTAGAATGAGGGAGACATGATCGAGGTATACAAGTGGAAAATGGGTATTAACAAAAGGGGGTATAAATAAGGTCTTAAAGATATCTCTCCAGAGAGAACCCATAATAATGGATTCAAGTTGGATAAGTTTAGATTTAGAAAGGATATAGGAAAGTATTGGTTTGGAAATAGGGTAGTTGATGAGTGGAACAGTCTGCCTAGTAGGATAATTGAAGCTAGGACCTTGGGTAGTTTCAAATTTAGGTTGGATAAATTCATGAGTGAGAGGGTTGGATTTGAATGGGACTCGCACATGAGTAAATAGAATTATCAAAGCTTATTTCTTGGGTAGCATTGAAAATTGGGTTGAGCAAATATTCTGTTAGTGGGATGGATTGTGAAGGACATGCCTAGTATGGGCCAACAGACCTGCTGCAGTGTTCCTCCTTTCTTATGTTCTTATGAAAGATAAACACATAAGCAGATTAATGTGATCCTTTATTGACGTTTCGCCCATGCAGTGGGCTTCATCAGTCACAAACAGATCTACCTGGATAAAGATACGTGAGTATTTATAGGATTTAGCCAGGTGGAGAATGCTGGTTCAGGTGGAGAATGCTGCATGTGACACCAAAACATTTCTTCACAAGACTTGCTGCATTCTGAGGGACTCAGAACAAGGGAAGAAACTTCTACACACCATTCACATCAACCAAAGACCTGCCAGAATGTACGGTCTGCCCAAAACTTACAAACCAGTTACCCCATTGAGGCCCATATCCTCGGGAATAGGCAGTGCTCCCCACCAACTCTCAGGAATTCTCGCTAAAAAACCTCTCTAAACGTTTGGACACCATCAATCCAGCACATCTCAAACACTCTGGTGACCTTCTTAATCGTATTTGCAACATCAACATCAGGAACAAGAAACTCTCCAGCCTTGATGTAACATCCCTATTTACCAAAGTACCTACTACACAAGCTATAGATCTCTTGTGCAGGAAAATTGATGACTCGCTTGATCTTCCTCTTCCAGCCAGCGATTTCATCGACCTTGTTGAACTATGTGTGGGCTTTACATGTTTCTCTTTCGAAAATCAACTCTTTCAGCAAACTTTTGGACTACTCATGGGATCGCCACTTACTGCTGTTCTTGCGAATCTATATATGGAACATCTGAAAGCCGAGCGATTTTCCACTATTATTCCCTCTTCTGTCACCTGGCTCCGTTATGTTGACGACATTCTCATCATAACTCCCAGACGCTTCAACGTTCAAGCTCTCCAACACAAGCTCAACCAGGTCGAGCCATCAATCCAGTTCACACTAAAAGAAGTCGACAACACTTTTCCTTTCCTTGATGTTCTTCTCTGCAAAGCTGACACGAACTTCGTTTTAAAGTCTATCAAAAACCTACCAACCAACACGATCTTCTCCACTTCTACTCTTACCACGACAACAAAACTAAACGTGGTGTAATTATAGGCTTTTCCTGGCACTTAGAATCTGCAGCAGTGAGTTCCTTGAAGAAGAATGCTCCCTTATTGAACAAGTTTTCTAAACTTCACTATCCTCGTCACTTCATTAGATTGCAGGCGACGGGCATTAAACATCTTCAACACAACCAGAAAGACACTGGCGAAAAGATACACAGTCCTCCCCACCAACTCCATTGCCAAACATGTTTCCAACATTTTTCCAATACCTCATTCAGTATCTACATCCACATCCACCACCATCAAGGACATTACCAGTAAAAGACAGGACAAGCTTCAATCCACTGCAGGGGTATACACAATCCCTTGTAATGACTGCAGCAAATTATACGTCGGCGAAACATCCAGAGACCTCCAAACACGTATTTCAGAACACCAGTACGCAGGCAGATCTGACAAACCAAGAAATGCCTGTGTTCAACACGAAATTCACACAACCATTTAATCAACTACAGAAATGCAAGACTCATCACCAGAAGACAGCACTTAATACCAAAGAATCCTGGAGTCATCACTTATCTGCATATCCAACAACTTCAATCAGAACAATGGCTTCTACAACATAGCTGAACCTATTGCCAAGAAACTTCATCGCTATCCACATGGGACACTGCAGAAGGTCTACCCATATACTTATCCAATCTCTTTTAAAGCTACCAAAGGTTTTAGACTATCACCCTACCTTGAATATTGTCCCATGCAGCATTCTCCACCTGACCCAGCATTCGCCACCTGGCTAAATCCTACAAATACTCATGTATCTTTTATTCAGGTAGATCTGCTTGTGACTCGATAAAGCCCACTGCGTGGGCGAAACGTTGTCAATAAAGGATCACATTATACTGCTTATGTGTTTATCTTTTCCAAGGGTAACTATAAAAGATCTGAAAAAGTGTGATTTAAAAAAAAAAAATTCCCAAGTAATCAGCTATGCATGCATTTCCTGGAATATCTCAGAAGTCAGTCATTGACCTATTTCATGTTGCATTACCATTAATAATAAACAGATTGAAAGAATTTCCCAGCAAACATAAAACTGAATGTTTTAATTTTGGGTAGTGACACTTTTGAAGTGTCAGTAAGGCGATTCCTCGATTAGCGACAAAACGTTTACCGCGAGGTCTTAGGCCCTATCTCCATTGTTAAGTGAGGAGAGGCTGTAAACAGTGCTGGGGACACTGGACATACAATAGGCTGATGCATGTGTGTTAGATAAGAGTTTTCATGACTTCACATGCTGTTGGAGTGTGAGCAAGGCAACCTTAATGAGGGAATTCAGAAAAACTAGTTAGTTAGACTTGAGTCCTGGAAATGAGAAGTACAGTGCCTGAACCCAGAATGAGTGACAGTGAAAGTATTTTGTTTGTCAGGTCACCTTACCTCAGTGGGAAACAGACGGTTTTAAAAACAAAAATATTACACACAGCACCTCAATAATATACATATACAAGACCAGCTTCAGTAATATACATATACTAGACTAGCTTCAATAATATATATACAGTGGACCCCCAAGTAGAGCATAATTCATTCCAGAAGCCTGCTCAAGTGCCATTACGAGCAATTTACTCCTTAAGGAATAATGTCAAGTAGGTTAGTCTATTTCAGACCCCCAAAAATACACTTACAAAAGCACTTACAATATTATACTTACATAATTATGCGATATCCGGGTGCTTGTTACTCGGGGTCCACTCTTACAGTGGACCCCAGTTACTTACCGCTCAAACTCGAACAATTATGTACAGTAGAACGTCATTTAGCACGAGATTCTGTTGCACGTTACCGGTATTGCACGATTTAAGATTTGCGACACATTATCATCTTAACGACGTAAAGATGATATTACAGGATTCGGCAGGAGGAAAAAATTTTGAGCGCATGGTTATTTACTGCCTAAGAATCTTCATGCTTTGAGGAAAAGGGAATTTGTTTTCCTTCCTGCAAAATGTAAGTTTATTCAGATACACGGGGCCAGGAGCTGAGTCTCGACCCCTGCAATCACAATTAGGTGAGTACAATTACATACATTATCATACATAGCAGCATATGTGTAGAGAACCTAGGATAACCCAAATCAGTCAATGGAAATACTGTCACTGACTTTTTTGGGTTATCCTAGGTTCTCTACACAAATGCTGCTATGTATGATAATCTTCGTAACTGTATCTGTGTATACCTGAATAAACTTACTTACAGTTTGTGGGAAGGAAAAACAAATAACCATTCTCACAAGCAGTCTTGTTACTACTACTGTTGTGGTTCAGCAGACACCACCCGCCTTACCCAGCCACCACGGACCCCACCATCCCAGCATTCGTACGTATTTCATACGCGTCAAGAAGTCCTGGCTACAAGCCAGCTGTTTGTGAAGAATAAGAGTGAATTGTATTTTGATCTTGAATTAACGAAGAAAACAGATATTAGACAAGACATAACCCATGGCCGTAATGAAGTGTTACTTTGTACACATAAAAAGATGTAAACATAAGTTTGTGTGACTGACTGACTGACTGACTGAATGACTTGACTGACTTACTGAATGACTTGACTGACTTACTGAATGATTTGACTGACTTACTGAATGACTTGACTGACTTACTGAATGACTTGACTGACTTACTGAATGACTTGACTGACTTACTGAATGACTTGACTGACTTACTGAATGACTTGACTGACTTACTGAATGACTTACTGAATGACTTGACTGACTTACTGAATGACTTGACTGACTTACTGAATGACTTGACTGACTTACTGAATGGCTTGACTGACTTACTGAATGGCTTGACTGACTTACTGAATGGCTTGACTGACTTACTGAATGGCTTGACTGACTTACTGAATGGCTTGACTGACTTAAAGTTTGACACTCAGTTCAACCATCGACTTCAGTTCAAGAACTTCTACTATCCACCTCAGCCCAGTAGGGCCACAGCATAACTCTCCACTCTCTTCACAATCATCCACAAACACCAGCACCCACAATTTAAGGTAAATACTATTATTTCTGCTACATTTGTAGTCTTAAGCAGTAAAAACAACATAATACATCACAATAATGAACTACAATTACATATTCACTTTTATTTTTGTAAGATCTGTTGGTCTAAAAAAAACTTGTTTGGCTTTTTGGGGACTCCCAGGAACGTAACCCTATTTTTCCCATTAGTTCTTTTAATTATTTAACACGAAATTATCTAACACGACTTTTTCAGGAACGTAACTATCGTGCTAAATGACGTTCTACTGTAAGTGTATTTTTGTAAGTGCTTTTGTAAGTGTATTTTTGGGGGTCTAAAAGGACTAATCTAATTTACATTATTCCTTATGGGAATAAATTCGTTTAGTAACGGTACTTAAACAGCATTCTGGAACGAACTAATAACGTAAACCGGGGGTCCACTGTACTAGACCAGTTTCAATAATATACATGTACTGTACAGTACTATATAGTACAGCAGCTTCAATAAGATGCACTGTACAGTACTATACACTACAGCAGCTTCAAAAATTAGCACTGTATGGTATGGAGAGAGGTGAATGTATTCAGATATTTGGGAGTGGACATGTCGGCGGATGGGTCTATGAAGGATGAGGTGAATCATAGAATTGATGAGGGAAAAGGGTGAGTGGAGCACTTGAGTCTGTGGAGACAAAGAACCTTGTCCATGGAAGTAAAGAGGGAATGTATGAGAGTATAGTTATACCAACGCTCTTATATGGGTGTGAAGCATGGGTGATGAATGTTGCAACGAGGAGAAGGCTGGAGGCAGTGGAGATGTCATGTCTGAGGTCAATGTGTGGTGTGAATATAATGCAGAGAATTCGGAGTTTGGAAATTAGGAGGAGGTGCGGGATTACCAAAGCGATTGTCCAGAGAGCTGAGGAGGGTTGTTGAGGTGGTTTGGACATGTAGAGAGAATGGAGCGAGACAGAGTGACTTCGAGAGTGTATAAATCTGTAGTGGAGGGAAGGCGGGGTAGGGGTCGGCCTAGGAAAGGTTGGAGGGAGGGGTAAAGGAAGTTTTGTGTGCGAGGGCTTGGACTTCCAGCAAGCATGTGTGAGCGTATTTGATAGGAGTGAATGGAGGCATATGGTTTTAATACTTGACGTGCTGTTGGAGTGTGAGCAAAGTAACATTTATGAAGGATTCAGGGAAACCGGCAGGCCGGACTTGAGTTCTGGAGATGGGAAGTACAGTGCCGGCACTCTGAAGGAGGGGTGTTAATGTTGCAGTTTTATAACTGTAGTGTAAAGCACCCTTCTGGCAAGACAGTGATGGAGTGAATGATGATGAAAGTTTTTCTTTTTCGGGCCACCCTGCCTTGGTGGGAATCGGCCGATGTGTTAATAAAAAAAAAAAAAAAAAAAATATAATAATGGTACTATACACTACAGGAGGTGTTGTTGTTGGGGTTTATAAGGCCACTGACAGCATACGCCGTATTGAGCCCTACTTTCCAGTGCCTGGAAAAGAAACCTCGACCTAAAGTGGAAGGAAGTTGACTAATAACTGTGTATATGAACCTCATACAACCTATTGACATGTCCAACAAATTTAATATCTTTTTCTCTACTGTAGGATCAAAGCTAGCAAGAAAAATTCCTAGTTTAAATACCCAGCCGAAAGACTACCTTACTGGCAACTACCCAAATACTATATATCTGGCTCCAACTAATTCTACTGAAGTCTCACTCATCATTAAATCAATAAAAAACAAAGCAGGAGATCTGAATAACTTGCCACCATTCATATATAAAAAAGCTGCACATGTGCTGTCACTCATTATTGCAACAATGTTTAACAAATCTGTAGCGTCCTCAACCTTCCCATCTATACTCAAGACACCAAGGGTTACTCCGATCCTCAAAGGAGATGATCCAACTAACTTGAACAACTATAGACCCATGTCAAACTTGCCCTTACTTTCTAAACTATTCGAAAAAATAATACACAAACGACTTTACTCCTACCTTATATCCAACAACATACTTAACCCCTGCCAGTTTGGGTTTACACCAAAAAAATGTACGAATGATGCTATTCTACAAATGCTTGAATTTATTGTTGCATCTTTGACTAAAGATTCAGTTAAAGAACCTTTTGTACAGTGGTTCTACCTAATATTATATCGTAATGATCTCCATTGATAGCTAGATTGGAGACGGTTAACTTTATATTACCTGACACTGCAAATACCATGGTATATAAACATAATCTCTGACACCTCCATTGTGAATATTATATTTATTGTATATTTTGGTTAGGATCTTATATTAAGTGTATTTCACGTACCAGTGTACTGCTAGTTAGGGTTGGTTCAGCCCTTCATTGACTTGCCGGCTTCCCGCTGATCACGTAACCATACCTGACCTCGGATCACTGTGGACTACTCGAGTCAGTTGGTTCACCCACTCGCTACCAAGTGGTTCCCTCTCTTGCATTCCCTTGCATGGGAACACCCTTCAGATGCTAGTGGTCTTAATTATTAATCTCATCCCTTGCATTGAGAATATACGTGCAACTTATTGATGGATATACAGTAGTCCCTCGACTAACGTAATTAATCCGTTCCAGGAGCTATTACTTAACACAAAAAAGACGTAATTCAAAACCTTATTTCCCATAAGAAATAATGTAAATACAATTAATCCGTTCCACCCAAAAATATTCACATACTAAATAATAAAAAACAATATATACAGTGGTACCTCGAGTTACGATATTTTTTCGTTCGAGAATGCTGTTCAAGTGCCATTACCAAACAAATTTATCCCCATAAGGAATAATGTAAAATAGACTAGTCCTTTTACACCCCCAAAAATATACTTACAAAAGCATTTAAAAAAATAAACTTACATAAAAGGGCGATTTTGGGGACCATCGTAACTCAAGGTACCATTGTATATATATACATTTACTTACCTTTATTGAAGAGTTGCAGGCATCTGGAAGATAGGGAGGATGACAGGGGCAGGGTGTTAGTGGTTGGAAGGGGTCTTTTAATGCCACTAGGACCAGCTTCAGAGTCACTAGACCCCTGCCTGGTGAAATAACTGTCCACAGTCCTCTGTTTCTGGCGACTCTCTAATACTTTCCTGAAGTACAACATGGCTCTGTCACTGAAGTGGTTGCACAGAAGGCTCATTTCAGCTTGCTCAGGGTGGTGTTTTTCAACCAAACTTTGCACATCGTTCCACTTGGAACAAATTTCCTTAAGCACTGAAGAAGGCACCTCCTTCTCTCTCTCTCCCTCCTCCTGTGAAGCAATAACCTCAGCTGTAGTCTGTTGCTGTTCCAGATGAAGCTCTTCAGTTGTTAGCTCTACCCTGTGCTCCTCCACCAACTCTTCCACATCCTCACCACTCACCTCCAACAATATCTTCCACAACAGGCACAGGGTCGTCAGGGTCAGGGTCAGCCTCAAATCCTTCAAAATCCCTCTTTTCAACACAATCCGGCCACAGTGGTCTCCAAACAGAGTTCAAAGTCCTGGAAGTCACTTCCTCCCAAGCCTTACCTATAAGGCCTTTTTACAATGCACGATATTGAAGTGATCTTTCCAGAACTCTCTTAGGGTCAATTCAGTCATTGGTCACATTAAAGCACGTCTGAAACACTGCTTTGGTGTACAGTTTCTTGAAGTTTGCAATGACCTGCTGGTCCATGGGCTGGATGAGAGGAGTGGTGTTAGGAGGCAAGAACTTCACTCTGATGAAATTGAAGTTGTCAGGCAACAACTCTTCCAAGTTGTGAGGATGAGCAGGAGCATTGTCCAGTACCAGGAGGCACTTGAGTCCCAATTTCTTTTCCAGGAGGTATTTCTTCACACTAGGGCCAAACACAACAGTCACCCTTTCCTTAAAAATCTCCGTAGTGACCCATGCCTTGGTGTTAGCCTTCCAATGCACACACAATTTATTCTTGTTAACACTGTTTCTTGAAGGCTCTGGGATTTTCTGAGTGATACACCAGTAAAGGCTTCACTTTAAAATCACCACTGGCATTGGCACACATCATGAGAGTTAGTCTGTCTTTCATAGGCTTGTGTCCTGGCTGTGCCTTTTCCTCCTGAGTAATGAAGGTCCTGTTGGGCATTTTCTTCCAAAACAGGCCTGTTTCATCACAATTAAACACTTGTTGGGGTTCAAATTTTTCAGTGTCTATGAACCCCTGGAATTCCTGCACAAATTTTTCAGCTGCACATTTGTCTGAACTGGCTGCCTCACCATGCCTCACAACAATGTGTATGCCACTACATTTCTTAAACCTCTCAAACCAGCCTTTGCTGGCTTTAAAATCACTCGCCTCACCACTGATTGCAGGCATTGTCTTGACAAGATCTGCGTGCAACTTCCTTGCCTTTTCACAAATTATCAACAACTACTCAACCTCATCCACTGTTTTTGATCTATTTTTCGTTAACATATCAACCCTTTTTGCAACATTAGCTTCCTTGATCTCATTTCTCTTTACCAGGATAGAGCCGATAGTAGATGGGGTTTTCTTGTACATCCTGGCAAGCTCACTCAGACGTACGCCACTCTCATATTTTTCTATAATCTCTTTCTTCAGTTCGATGGTGTTCCTCACTCTCTTTACCACTGGGGTGCCACTAGTAAGCTTCTTTGGACCCATGGTGACTTATTTCACAGTGACAATCACTAAACCACCAAAAAAGACACCATATGTAGTATTGTGAATGTTTGAAAGAGCGCGCTGGGTAATGTTCTCTCAATGGTAAACAACGCTTCACTGGCATCCTGCGCAGGCGCAGGTCAGGCGCGGAGCAGGCGGACAGGTCTAATACGTTAAGATACACGAGTCCATTTTCGATACACAATATCGAAAAAAGCTTACGTTACACGATTTTTACGTTATATGGGCCTTACGTTACTCGGGGGTCCACTGTATAAAGTTAAAGCTGGCAAAGACATACTATTTGTGGTGTATGTCCCTATATGGTTTTGCTATTTGTATTACAGGAATTTATAAATTCCCGGTGGATTACTGTGACAGTGATAATATTTACAGTGGACCCCTGAGTATCGGCCATAATCCGTTCCAGGAGCTAGGCCTTAACTCGAACTGGCTGAAAAGTCGAACTAATATTTCCCATAAGAAATGGGACCCCCAGTTTACGTTATGCTCCAAACTAGAACAATTATGTAAGTGTATTTTTGTAAGTGCTTTTGTAAGTGTATTTTTGGGGATCTAAAAGGACTAATCTAATTTACATTATTCCTTGTGGGAACAAATTCGTTCAGTAACGGCACTTGAACAGCATTCTGAAACGAAATAATGACGTAATCCAGGGGTCCACTGTAATCTGTTTCCACAAAAATATTCACAAAAAATTCAATTTTTTAAAGAATAAATACTATAGTTTTACATACAGAAAACAACGAGAAATAACAAAGCACTAATTTTAATGGATAAATGAACACATAAATCTGTTTTACCTTTATTGAAGACTCTTGTTGGCGTATGAGAGAGGCAAGAGTGTTTGTTTGGAGGCAGGACAAGATAGTCCTTCAACATGACACTAATATCAACTCTATGGCTTATTTATCTAGCACAATTCATCTAATATGACATAAACAATATTAACCCTTTCAGGGTTTTTGACATACTAGTACGGCTTACGCACCAGGGCGTTTGACGTACTAGTACGCCTAAATTCTAGCGGCGTCAAATCAAGCAGAAACAGGCTGGTAGGCCTAGATGTGAGAGAATGGGTCTGTGCGGTCAGTGTGCGCAGTATAAAAAAAAATCCTGCACCACACAGTGCATAATGAGGAAAAAAAAACTCTGACCATGTTTTTGGTTTAAAACAGTGACTTTGCAGTCTATTTTTGTATGGTATTTATGCTTGTATTCTAGTTTTCTTAGTCTCATTTGATAGAATTAATAATATATTACAGAAATAGAGATAATTTTGACTGGTTTCACGATGATAAGTACCTTGAAACTGAGCACAAAGTAGCGAAAATGTTCGATTTTTGCCTATGTTCAAGAGTAAACAAATCACGGCATGAGTCCAATACACATCAGCTGGGTAGTCTAATATTCTTGCACAAGTGCGCTGATATTATTTATACCGTTTTTACAATGATGCAGTAGTATACATAACAGAAAATCTTAAATTTTTTGTGAGAATAAAAATTCAAAATGGAAAGCAAAAGTAATGCAATAGGAGCCTGGAGACGTGACTAATGAACAGATAAAATGTTATTTTAGTGCCAGGAATGTCTGTCTTGTTTATTCTGGACCCTATTTTGAAATTGGCATCTTTTGAAATTTGTGTGAAATTGGCAATACTGCCAATTTCTGACCGCTTTATTGGGTAGTTGAAATCGGTAAATTGGTGGTTTCTTGTACTCAATCGATAGAACAAATGGATTTCTACAATAATAGCTATGATTTTCGTAGATTGACACATTGTAATTGGCCGAAAATAGGGCTCAAAGTGGGCGAAATCGCCGATGCGTAAATATCTTTAATACTGCTAACTTTGCGAGAGCATAATTCTGTTAGTTTTTCACCAAATTTCATACTTTTGGTGGCGTTATGATCAGAAAAAGATGCTCTTAACATTTCTTAAGAAAAAATAATTTTTTTTTTCCCAAAATGTTTCGACCCTGAGAGAGAGTTAAGAATCGAGGTCTCGACCCTGAAAGGGTTAATAACATGATATATACTCTAGAATGAATAAAATATGTCATTATGTATGAGCGGACTGGTAGTAGTGTTATTGTTGTTCGGTTTATAAGGGCCACTGACCATAAGTCGTACATATAGTGGTGGTGTTGGTCCCGGTAGCAGAAGCCACCATCACTATTCACACTGAAACAATGTACGTAATTTATAAATAAGAAACATTTACACTTTAATTTATAAATAAGAAATATTTACACTTTATAAATAAGAAATAATCTACACTTTATACATAAGAAATAATCTACACTTTATAAATAAGAAATAATCTACACTTGCCTTGGAAGAGATGGTGGCAGAGGGCGGCGTTGGTCTCAGTGCCTCTATATACCTCAAACAACAATGGAGTTAAGTTTCGTGTCGTCATTTTTCTATCACTTAATCGCTTAACTTACTTGCTACACTGTTAATGCTACACTTTATCGCTGGCTGGTGCTATAGACTTTATCGACTCATGCTGCTTTAGTATCGTACATATTGTAGAATCACTGAATCACTGAAAAAAGCACATTCTCCCCTCTCTCTTCCTCCTCCACTTTGGTACTTTGCTACAATTTCTTTCTTCAATTCTATCGTGTTTGTAACTTTCTTTACCAAAGGGTTGCCACTATGAAGTTTCTTTGGGCCCATGGTGGCTTATTTCACAGTCACAATCAATAAACAAGCACTAAACACAATTCAAATTCAAATTTAAATATTTATTTCATTGCTTAGACAAGGATGTGTGATGTCACCGTGGTTGTTCAATATATTTATAGATGGGGTTGTAAGAGAAGTGAATGCGAGGGTCTTGGCAAGAGGTGTTGGGCTAAAAGATAAAGAAGCAAATATAAAGTGGGAGTTGTCACAGTTGCTTTTTGCTGATGACACTGTGCTTTTGGGAGATTCTGAAGAGAAGCTGCAGAGGATGGTGGATGAATTTGGTAGGGTGTGTAAAAGAAGAAAATTGAAAGTAAATATAGGAAAGAGTAAGGTGATGAGGATAACAAAAAGAATAGGTGACGAAAGATTGGATATCAGATTGGAGGGAGAGAGTATGGAGGAGGTAAATGTATTCAGATATTTGGGAGTGGACATGTCGGCGGATGGGTCTATGAGGGATGAGGTGAATCATAGAATTGATGAGGGAAAAGGGTGAGTGGAGCACTTCGGAGTCTGTGGAGACAAAGAACCTTGTCCATGGAAGTAAAGAGGGAATGTATGAGAGTATAGTTATACCAACGCTCTTATATGGGTGTGAAGCATGGGTGATGAATGTTGCAACGAGGAGAAGGCTGGAGGCAGTGGAGATGTCATGTCTGAGGTCAATGTGTGGTGTGAATATAATGCAGAGAATTCGGAGTTTGGAAATTAGGAGGAGGTGCGGGATTACCAAAACGATTGTCCAGAGAGCTGAGGAGGGGTTGTTGAGATGGTTTGGACATGTAGAGAGAATGGAACGAGACAGAGTGACTTCGAGAGTGTATAAATCTGTAGTGGAGGGAAGGCGGGGTAGGGGTCGGCCTAGGAAAGGTTGGAGAGAGGGGTAAAGGAAGTTTTGTGTGCGAGGGCTTGGACTTCCAGCAAGCATGTGTGAGCGTATTTGATAGGAGCGAATGGAGGCATATGGTTTTTAATACTTGACGTGCTGTTGGAGTGTGAGCAAAGTAACATTTATGAAGGGATTCAGGGAAACCGGCAGGCCGGACTTGAGTTCTGGAGATGGGAAGTACAGTGCCGGCACTCTGAAGGAGGGGTGTTAATGTTGCAGTTTTATAACTGTAGTGTAAAGCACCCTTCTGGCAAGACAGTGATGGAGTGAATGATGATGAAAGTTTTTCTTTTTCGGGCCACCCTGCCTTGGTGGGAATCGGCCGATGTGTTAATAAATAAAAATAAAAAAAAAAATTGCTAATTTACATAGGTTTTGTTATGTAATGTTCACTCAATGATAAACAAACCTAGACTGGCTCACGAAGCCTGCGCAGGGAGGAGGACAGGTCTGGTATGCGGGCCGATACTAGGGGAAACAACCAATAGTCAGGCCAAAATTGAGCCGAAAAAAGTGACCGAAACACGAGTCGGCCGATACTCAGGGTAGCCAATACAGCTCCCAACTCAAACAATTATGTAATTGTATTATTGTTAAGTATTTTTTTTTATTATTTTTATTAACACATCGGCCGATTCCCACCAAAGAAGGGTGGCCCGAAAAAGAAAAACTTTCATCATCATTCACTCCATACACACACAACCCGCACATAGAAAAGAGGAGCTTACGACGACTTTTCGGTCCGACTTGGACCATTTACAAAGTCACACTAACACAAAGGACAGGTGGAAGGGGTTATATATAGGCAGGCAGACAGGGGAGGGCACAAGAAAGTGGTGGAGGGGTAATAGTGGAAGTAGTAGTGGTAGTGGAAGTAGTAGTAGTGGAGTCAGTCATATTCTAGGAAAGGAGCACTGCAATAAAGCTGGCGGCCCACATAGGGTAAGGACAAGAACAGAGGAAAAAATGAAAATAAAATAAAGAAGGACAAATACACGGCAAAAGAAAAGAAAGAAAACTCAGAGGAGAAAGAAGAAAGAGGAGAAGGGGGAAGAGATAGAAGGAATCAGGTTAAGTTACGGGTGTTCTGAAGTTTGGAGTATTTAACAATGTAATGGGAGAGGAAAGCATCTACAGAGACAAAGCCAGGGCTAAGATTCATACAGGGAAAGTTGTGTATAAGGGAGGATTCAACCAGACAGCGACTGTGAAAGTTGGACGTAGGGTAGACAGTTTTAGCAGAAGACCAATCAATAGGATGACTGTGATCTCTGACATGACAGAAAAGAGCATTATTAGTGTTGGCAAGCCTAACACTATTTTTTGTGCTCTCTAAGTCTGTCAGAAAGAGATCGGCCAGTTTCTCCAAAGTACTGAAGAGGACAGGAGGAGCAAGAAATAGAGTAGACACCAGGAGAATCTATAGAGGGAGGGGAGGTATGAACTAGATTAGTGCGAAGAGTGTTAGTCTGGCGAAAGGTAAGTTTGATGTCTAAGAAACGGAGAGAGTTGTTGAGATTAGAGAGACCAGAGATGTAAGGAAGGCAGAGGACAGGAGAGTTCCAAGGAGTAGAGGGTTTAGGAGAGAAGAAAGTCCGTTTGGAACGAGAGAAAGCAGAGTCTATGAAATGGGAAGGGTAGCCAAGGCGGGAAAATGAATTATGAAGAGTGGAAATTTCTGCTTCAAGGAACTGAGTGTTAGGCTTGCCGACACTAATAATGCTCTTTTCTGTCATGTCAGAGATCACAGTCATCCTATTGATTGGTCTTCTGCTAAAACTGTCTACCCTACGTCCAACTTTCACAGTCGCCGTCTGGTTGAATCCTCCCTTATACACAACTTTCCCTGTATGAATCTTAGCCCTGGCTTTGTCTCTGTAGATGCTTTCCTCTCCCATTACATTGTTAAATGCTCCAAACTTCAGAACACCCGTGACTTAACCTGATTCCTTCTATCTCTTCCCCCTTCTCCTCTTTCTTCTTTCTCCTCTGGGTTTTCTTTCTTTTCTTTTGCCTTGTATTTGTCCTTCTTTATTTTATTTTCATTTTTTTCTCTGGTGGGCCGCCAGCTTCATTGCAGTGCTCCTTTCCTAGAATGACTGACTCCACTACTACTACTTCCACTATTACCCCTCCACCACTTTCTTGTGCCCTCCCCTGTCTGCCTGCCTATATATAACCCCTTCCACCTGTCCTTTGTGTTAGTGTGACTTTGTAAATGGTCCAAGTCGGACTGAAACGTCGTCGTAAGCTCCTCTTTTCTATGTGTGGGTTGTGTGTGTATTGTTCCAGTCACGGTATTGTGCCTTTTTTTTTATTCACTCCATCACTGTCTTGCCAAAGGGGTGCTTTACACTACAGTTATAAAACTGCAACATTAACACCCCTCCTTCAGAGTGCAGACACTGTACTTCCCATTTCCAGGACTCAAGTCCGGCCTGCCGGTTTCCCTGAATCCCTTCATAAATGATACTTTGCACACACTCCAACAGCACATCAAGTATAAAAACCATTTGTCTCCATTCACTCCTATCAAATATGCTCACGCATGCTTGCTGGAAATCCAAGCCCTCGCACACAAAACCTCTTTACCCCTCCCTCCAACCTTTCCTAGGCCGACCCCTACCTCGCCTTCCCTCCAATACAGATTTATACACTCTCGAAGTCATTCTGTTTCGTTCCATTCTCTCTACATGTCCGAACCACCTCAACAACCCCTCCTCAGCACTCTGGATAATAGTTTTGGTAATCCTGCAAATCCTCCTAATAATAATAATAATAATAATAATACTTTATTGAGACATGGTACAATGATACATAGTTGGGTAGACATGATACATAGGTATTAATGAGATGTACATGCCAAAAGCCCCTAATATGCTGTGCATTGCAGGCATTCTTAGGACTATTTATTTGTAGACTGCATGGTAAAAAATTATGGTTGATAATTTATAAAATAAGTATAATTGTGTATCTAAGTTATAAAGTTTGAATATAAGTTGAACATATCAATTAATTGTAGCAATGCAACTAATTGAGTGAGATAACAATTTAAAACAATTAATTGCATTGCAGTTACAGTTTACGTGGTCATTATAATGTAAATGTTATACAAACAGTTAGCTTAGTATGTATTATTCATAACAGGTTTTAATTTCCAAACTCCGAATTCTCTGCATTATATTCACACCACACATTGACCTCAGACATGACATCTCCACTGTATATAATAATAATAATAATAATAATAATATATTTTTATTTCATTGCAAGTTTACATCGAGATTTTGTAATTACAATCATGAACTGAAGTGCAAAGAGAGCCACTATCATGCCATGGCTTTTGTAAGTGTATTTTTGGGGGTCTGAAACGGACTAATCTGATTTACAGTGGACCCCCGAATTACGATGGAGTCGGATTACGCTAAATTCGGTTAGCGATACATTTTTCCGTAAAAATATTGGCTTAGTTTACGATGATCCGCTCGGAATGCACTATTAGTCTTGGACGCGTACAAGTGCCCTGGGACAGCAGTGTGCCATTGTTTACCAGCGAGTGAGCGCCACTGCCGCCACCCACGCCTTCATACCATACATTTTGTCAATTTTCCACTGTTTTTAGTGCATGCAACTGCTAAATAAGCCACCATGGGTCCAAAGAAAGCTCCTAGTGCCAGCCCTGTGGTAAAGAATGTCAGAAATATGGTAGAACTGAAGAAGATCATTGCACAATGGACTGATGTGCAAAGCTTTATGGATGAATATCACCCTAACAAAGCAGTTGCAGATTGTGCTGGCAACATGTACAATGACAATGTGGTGTCCCATTTCAGGGATGTTTTAAAGAAATGCCAGACACAGAGCTCCCTGGACAGATTTTTGGTTAGAAAGGGGTCCAGTGACTCTCAACCTGGTCCTAGTGGCATTAAAAGAAAAAGGCCAGTAACCCCAGAAAAAAAACTTGGTACCTGCAGTGTTAACCCTTAAACTGTCCACACGTAGATATACGTTCACCTGCGTACTGCACCGAATATTTTGAAAACAAAAAATCATTTTTTTTAAATGGAGCGCATTTTTATAAACAGGATAGGCTAAAAAAAAAAAGTTTAGGGCCAGTACTTACCGAGATAGTATAAGCCCGCCAATTTGGTGCTGGATGCTCACCTGACGGCAACATCAAGTCCTGCCACTTGCAGAAGTATTGCCGATATACTTTTTTTTTCTAGTTTTCATTTTAACTTATATAATTTTTATGTTCTGATAATTACAATTTACAATAGTTCATGTGATTTCATAGCCAATCTTTGTTCTAACACTAATATTATGTACTGAAATAGTACTCAAATAGTCACAATCACACCAACAGGTGAACATTTTCGCCTACCTTGGTCATTTACTATTGTCTATAAATATATACGAAGTATTTATAGGTCCCAGCAATGTTTTAGACATCCAGGAGTATATATGAAACTCCTTGAAGAATGGTGTTATGACAATTGCCAGATAACTACTGATAAGGCAGTGACATTGATGAATGTGTGCAGGGAACACTCGCTCTTTCACTCTGTATCTATCTGTCTGTCTAAATCTGTTTGTCTGTATCTGTCTGTATCTCTGTCTGTGTCTGTCTAGCTCTCCTTATCTGTCTTTCTGTCTGCCTGTGTGCCTTGAGTATATGAAACTCCTTGAAGAATGGTGTGTTGACAAGTGTCAGATAACTCTTGACAGCCCAGTGACATTTGATAAATGTCAGCAGTGCTGGAGGGAACCCTCCCTTTTTCAATGTCTATCTGTCTGCCTGTCTGTCTATCTGTCTGTCTCTGTCTATCTGTCTGTCAAGCTCTGCTTATTTCTGTCTAACTCTACTTACCTGTCTTTCTGTCTGCCTGTGTGTGTGTCTTTCCGTCTGCTTGTCTCAGATGTGACACCTCCTACAACCACTGCCTCTCCTGCCTACAGTATATAAGCTACCTCTTCCATGAATATGCTGTATTCTCTATTCAAGATTGATGGACTAACAAAACATCGGGGCTCAAGGTTGGGGGACTGACCACCTCAAACTCCTGTTCTTCACGATTCTCCTTTGTTATGGACTGATGAAGCCACTGTGTAGGCGGCATTCCTCAATAAAGATACCCAAGTGTTGCATATGTGTCCCTCTGAATTTACCAACTGCGTCAGTTCTCTGAACCATTCATCTACACCTCTCTTTTCTCTCCATATACTCTTCCCTCCTTGCATCACTTCTACTTTGCAAAAACCTCTCATATGCCTTTTCTGCCTGTACTCTCTTCACATCATCATTCCACCAATCGCTCTTCTTCCCTCTTGCCCACTTTCCTGTAACCACAAACTTCTGCTGAACACACTAACACTACATTTTTAAACCTACTGTTGGAGGATAGATGGGCTGGTGAGAGTATAGGCAACAGGAGTTAGCGGGATGTATGGAGTAGGTTTAAGAATGTAGATGAATGGTTCAGAAAAGGCTCAACAGATAGGTTTAAGATGTAGTGTTGGTGTGTTCAGAAGTTGTGGTTATAGGAAGTGGGTGCGGGAGGAAGAAAGAGCGGTGGTGGAATGATGATGTAGAGTAATGAGGAAGAAAAAAGTTAGCATGAGAGGTTTTTACAAAGTAGAAGTGATGCAAGGAGGGGAAGAGTATATGGAAAAGAGGAGTTAGAGAGTGGTGAAGCAATGTAAAAAGAGAGCAAATGAGGAAGGTATTTATAGATGGGAGTTGTAAGTGAATGCATGGGGAGTTGGCAAGAGGTGTGGGGTTAAAAATTAAAGTGGAGGAGTTGTCTGATTGCTTTGGAATTCTGAAGAGATTGCAGAGATGGGTGGATGAGTTTAGTAGAATATAAAAGAAGGAAATTGAAAAGTGAATATAGGAAACAGTAAGGTGATAGAGGATAACAAAAAGATTAGGTGATGAAAGATTGGATATCAGATTGGGAAGTATGGAAGGTAGATAGTATTCAGATATTTAGGAGTGGACGTGTCAGCAGATGGGTCTATGAAGGATGAGTGAATCATAGAATTGATAGGGTAAAGGTAAGTGGCACTTAGGAATCTGTGGAGACAAGAACTTTGTCGTGGAAGCAAAGGAATGTATGAGGTATAGTTATACCAACACTCTTATATGGTTGCAAGCATGGGTAGTGAAATATTGCAACAAGGAGAAGGCTGGAGGCAATGGAGATGTCATGTCTGAGATCAATGGTGTGAACATAATACACGAGGTGCGTGGTGTGTGGAGTGGGAGGTGTGGGATTACCAGACTATTATCCAGAGGGCTGAGGAGGTTTGTTAAGCTGGTTTTTACATGTAGAGAGGATGGAACAGAGATAAAATGACTTTGCGAGAGTGTATAATCTGTAGTGGAGGAGGAGCAGGGTAGGGATTCGGCCTAGGAAAGGTTGGAGGGGAAGTAAAGGGTTTTTTTGTATACGAGGGGCTTGGACTTCCAGCAAGCATGTGTGAGCGTATTTGATAGGAGTGAATGGAGACAAATTGTTTCTTGACGTGCTGTTGGAGTGAAACAAATAACATTGTGGAAGAGGATTCAGAAACCGGCAGGCGGACTTGAGTCTGGAGATGGGAAATACAGTGCCTGCACTCTGAGAGGAGGGTGTTAATGTTGCAGTTTTATAACTGTAGTGGCATGCCTCTGGGAGAGACAGTGATGGGTAGATAGTGATGAAGTTTTTTTTCTTTCAGGCCACCCCTGCCTGGTGGGAAACGGCCAATGTGTTAATAAAAAAAAAAATTATACTTATACACATGGGAGATGCTGGCAGGGCAGCGTGTATTTATCAGTACCCTATATACGTGGAACCCCACTAGCAGAGCTCCATATAGCGAACAAAACGTGTAACAAACGCTTTTAGCAAATATTTTTCTCATGCTTGAACCGTGCCAGACCTGTCCGCCTGCGGTGGACAGACAGGACACCAGTCAAGCGTTGTTTGCCCAGGAAGAACCTTACCCCATTGTGCTTCTCAAACATTCACAATACTTTTATTGTGTTATTGCTGGTTCAGTGATTGTCACTGTGAAATAAGTCACCATGGGTCAAGAAACTACCCAGAGTCGATAAGGCTATAGCACCAGCCAGTGAAAAAGTGTAGCAATGGAAATAAGTCACTCTGTCTTGACTTTTGGGGTTTTCTGGGTTTTTTTACACATTCTGCTATGTATGATAATCTATGTTCTTTTGGGTTTGTGTATACCTGAAAAAACTTAAGTGTTAAGCATTAATCGATAGAAAAACGCCAAATTTTAAATTCTACAATGTTGTTTGAGATTATAGGGACATTGAAAAAACCCCGGGTTTTTGCCACCATCTCCCCCTTTTTACCCAAAAACAACAAACACCCACCAGTCCAACCCAAAAAAAAACAAACACATCCCCCGTCTTTTCAGTTTTAAAAGACAATTTTTTTTATTCTTTTTAGATTTTTTACTGTTTCTATTTTTTAAAAATTGTTTATTATGTCATATTAGATGAATTGTGCTGGATAAAAAGCTGAAGTTGATTTTTTTCATATTAAAGGGGCTATCTTTCCCCCTCCAAATCCTCTCTATCCCAACGTCTTCAATGGTCTTTTTTTTTATTTGTCCTTTTTAAAAATTTTTTTTTTATATTTTTTTCCCATTTTTTTTTGTATGTAAAACTATAGTATTTATTTTTTAAAAAAAAGAATTTTGGTAAATTTTTTTTGGGGGGAAAAATTAATTGTTTTCATTATTTTTTATGGGGAAAAAAGGTTTGGCTGAATTTTTGGGGTTTTAAAAAACTAGCTCCTGGAATGGATTAAGTTCGGGTTGAGGCATTGCCTCAACAACATTGGAGGGGTTTTTTTCTGTCGCCTTTTTTTTTACTGAACTTACTTGCACACTTTATCACTGGCTGGCGCATAGCCTTTTCGACTCCCCGCTACTTTAGTATCGTACCTTTTCGTAGAATCACTGAAGAAGGCCCTTCTCCCCCCTTCTCCCACTTTTATTTTTCTACAATTTTTTTTTTTTACCTGTTTTTCCCCTTTTTTTTCCAAAACCCTTTCAGGAACTTTCTTTGGGCCCCTGGGCTTTTTCGAGTTTCACTCAATCAATAACCACAAAAAAAAAGGATTATAGCGAATTGTTTGGGTGAATGAGCAGAAGTTTCCTTACCGCCCAGAGACACAGCCAGACCTTTTTTAAAAAAAGAGCGGCTGGCGGGTGACAACCCTGGCAATGGAAAAACAAGGTAAGGAAAGAAAAATTTGGGGGAAACCAGGGGGACTGTATATATAAAAAGAATAACTTTTTAAAAATTGAAATTCTGGAAAATTCCCCAAATATTGGGGGAAAAGCGGGGTTTACAGAAGATGTAAACATGTGCGCGGAGGCCGATTACGATTCGTGTGGGGGGGGGGGGCAGCAGCCATACGAGTTTTGGTCATAATTTGAAATGTTTGTATTAGCAAAACACTGCAAAGTGGGGGGCCCCCCGTACTCCCCAAAAAAATTTTAAAAATTTAATAAACTATGGGGTTTATCCCCAAAAAATTTTTACATAGTAAATTTTAAAATTTATAAAGTTTTTAAAGAAAAGTAAGGATTTTATTGTAAAAAAAATTTTATAGCATTAAAATTGGGAAAAAGTAAAAAAATATACAGTAAGACTTTCCAGGTTACCAACAACATCTGGATTTCCCAGACAGTCACCTATCT
>WNWK01026665.1:0-27125 GCA_009830355.1 Cherax destructor | reverse complement strand
TTGTCTCAAGAAGGCTTTACTTTACGCAATGGCGGTCTCTCATCTACGCCTCCAGGGGAGAATTCCCGTATTTCTTATTCTCGAGTTACTAAGAGGCCCACAACCCTGGGGTCCCAACTCCCGCAGTCTCCCTGTGGTCACATCTTCCACAGTCACCTCTGTATCTAACTATTTTGTAGTCCTTGACTCTGAGGTCCCTACCGTCACCTCAAATCTTCATCTTTTTTCTCTCGCAAGTTTTTAAGTGTCTGCAACGTCCTTGTCCTCTGAAACACTTGATGCTATCTCCGAATATACTGATGGACACTGATCCACCTCCCATCACTACTCTTCACTCTTCTACTTCATCTACACAGCTCTTTTCTTCACAGCGTAGCGTTCCAATCCTTCGTTGCTTACTCGTTTTCCGCTGCCTCTACATGTGGACTTCACTAACCTTTCTAGTCCATAGATACCTATTACTTGCTATTTCCTGTATCCTTCTCTTCGCAAATCATGGCTTATTTACAGTGGAATATCCACGGCTTCAGGGGTAACCGGGGTGATCTTCTGTGTTGCTCGCCCAGTTTTTCCCTGTTTGTGTTTGTTTACAAGAACCCAAATTACTCTCCACTGTTATCCATCCCGTCTCGGGCTGTTTGATTGTATTCATCAGGATCCTTTCCCGATGGAACCTTAATGAAAGTGCATTTTGTGTACGCACGGGTATACCATACCTTCAGATCTTTGTTCATACTCACTGCACCACCAGCATGCATCTATTTGAATAATTGGTATACGGTCTGTTTTTTGTATCTCTCTCCTTCGGGCATTATCTATCCCACTGTTTTTTGTATCTCTCTCTCCTTTCCTCGGGCATTATCTATCCCACATGTTGCATTTCTGCTCTTCATTACTGCCACCACTTCTGTTATTAGGCGATTTTAATGCTCACCATTTCCTCTGCGGTCTCACTGTGCATTCAGTTAGAAGCTCTTTTTTTCACTTATCTTCCTCCATGTTTTAAATATGGGTGCCCCCACCCATTTTGACCCTCGTAATCAATCTCTCACATCGATCTCAGTTTGCTCTTCATCAACTGGGTAATTAGACTTTACCTGGTCTGTACTCCCGGACTTGCATGACAGCGATCTTTTTTCAATCCTCTACCTCCTCGAACCCCACGCTAGCAATTTAACCAAGCAAATTGGTACCTGTACTGCATTCCAAAACTGCTTTTAGCAGGACCCTTCTTCGTCCGCTATTGATGAGTTGTTACACCTGTTCTTTTACCAGTTTTAACTGCGGCTTCCATTCTCCCCCGAACCTTGGGCAAGCATTCAGAAATCCATGCCTTGGTTGTCTCCTGCTTGTGTCTGCAGTACATTTGAAACGCGCTGCATGGGGCGATATTATTACAATGGACCACAGAGAAACTCCTTGTTTTTAAAGCGGATGAGAGAGGTCGTCCACCTGTTATGTGAAGCTAAACTCAATTGTTGGCTGGATTAAGTTTCGCCGTCACTTTGGCTTCCTAAGAGTGCATTCTGAAAAAAAGTACAGAAACTGAGTAAAACTAATAAAGAAATACAAGCAGAAGAGGATAAGGTAAGCCTAAAAGGGGGATCTGGACATTCTGCAAGCCTGGTCTGACAAATGACCCGGATTCCCCCCAGCAAGTATAGTTAGGGGAAGTTGGGGAAAACAAAGACCGCAGAGGGATACAGGCTAAGAGGTCAAAGGCTGAAAAACTCACTAAAGGGAAAAAGGATTTTGGGGTAGCATCATACGAGCACATCGCCTGAGGTTCAGCAAAAGGCGCCTGACAAACCTGAAAATAGTTTCGTCATCTAAGTAAGGATCTTTCCCGACACTGTACACCGTTTTACGTCAGGCCCATTGGTATGCAGCACCAGTGTAAAACCCCACACCTGGTCAAACAAAAAAATAAAAAAAGGAAAAGGTTTGCACAAGACTATTTCCCGGAACTGAAGGGTTTGTCCTACGAGGAGAGATTAAGGAACTCAACCTGACAACACGGGAAGATAGGAAGGATAGGGAAGCATGATAATTTTATAAAATATCGAGAGGTTGACAGGTGGAAAGGGACAGAATGTTTCAGAGATGGACACAGCAACAAGGGGTCCAACTGGAAGTTAGAAACTCAGATGAGTCAGAGGGATGTTAGGAAGTATATCTTCAGCCATAGAGTTGTCAGGCAGTGGAATAATCTGAGAGATGTAGTGGAGGCGGATCCATATTACTTTAATAAAAGGTATGATAAAGCTTATGGAGCAGGGGAGGTTGGCCTATGGACCAGTAAAGAGGCGGGGCCAGGAGCTATGAATCGACCCCTGCAACCACAAATGGTGAGTACAAATGGGGAGTACACACACACACACACACACACACACACACACACACACACACACACACACACACACACACCAAAGAATCCAATCGGATGACCAGGCAGGACTACAAAGGGATCTGGACAGGCTGGGCCTGGTCCAGAAACTGGCTCCTGGAGTTGAACCCCCACCAAGTGCAGGGTCATAAGAGGGGAAAGGGGGCAAAAAAACCGCAGACGGGTACAGTCTGGGGGGCCAAAAGAGACTACAAACCTCACTAAAGGGAAAAAGGATCTTGGGGTGAGTATAACACCGGGCACATCTGAGGCTTTTCCCAAATAACTGCTGCAGCAGTTTTTTGGGTTTTTTAAAACCTAAGAACAGCATTCCGACATCTTAATAAGGAATCGTTCAAAACCCCTTACACTGTTACGTTGGCCCCGTATTGGAGTATGCAGCACCAGTTTGGAACCCCACCTAGCCGAGCACGTAAGGAACTAGAGAAAGTGCAAAGGTTTGCAACAAGACTAGCCCCGGGCTAAGGGGTGTCCTACGAGGAGGGGTTAAGGAAATCGCCTGACGACACTGAAGGACAGGAAAGAAAAGGGGGGATATGATAACGACTATAAAATACTGAAAGGAATCGACAAGGTGGGACGAGACAGGATGTTCCAGAGATGGCACACAGCAACAAGGGGACACAGTTGGAAGTTGAAGACTCGGATGAACCACAGGGATGTTAGGAAGTATTCCTTCAGTCACAGAGTGGTCAGGAAGTGAATAGTCTGGGAAATGATAGAGTGGAGGCAAGATCCATACATAGCTTTAGGAAAAAGGGATGATGCTCATGGAGCAGAATAGTGACCTAGTAGCGACCAGTGAAAAGAGGGGCCACTAGCTGTGACTCGGGCCCCTGCAAACCACAACTAGGTGAGTACAACTAGGTGAGTGGGATACACACACACACACACACACACACACACACACACACACACACATTTTAACTTTTTCTTCAGTCTTTCAATTTATCTCAACATTCGTTTTGTATCATTTGTATTAAGTATGGCACTAACATTAGTTTTTCTCTCTGGTGGTAATCAAATGAGTGTGAGCTCTGGGGGTCCCACAGGGGGCAAGGAGGGGGTTTTTCCGGGTGTTCCATGGGAGCAAGGAGGTAGACTGCTGGGTTTCTCACACGGGGGGCAAGTGAGTGTGTCGACTGGGTGTTCTCCCAGGGGAAGTGAGTGTGTAGACTGCTGGGTGTTCTCACACGGAGCAAGTGAGTTGTAGACTGCTGGTGTCCCACGGGACAAGTGAGTGTGAGCTGCTGGTTTCCACGGGGGGCAAGGAGTGTGTAGCTGGCGGGGGGTTCTCACACGGGCAAGTGGGGGTGGGACTGCTGGGTGTCCCACACGGGGGTCAAGTGAGTGTGGCTCGGGGGTTCTCACACGGGATCAAGTGAGTGTGTAGACTGCTGGGTGTTCTCACACGGGGGTCAAGTGAGTGTGTAGACTGCTGGGTGTTCCCCACAGGGATCAAGTGAGTGTGTAGACTGCTGGGGGTTCTCACACGGAGCAAGTGAGTGTGTCGACTGCTGGGTGTTCCCAACGGGAGCAAGTGAGTGTGTAGACTGCCGGGTGTTTCCCGGGATCATGGTGTTAGACTGCTGGGGGTTCTCACACGGGAGCAAATGGTGTGACTCTGGGGGTTCTCACACGGGAGCAAGTGGGGTGTGTAGACTGCTGGGTGTTCTCACACGGATAAGTGAGTGTGTAGCTGCTGGGTGTTCACACGGGATCAAGTGAGTGTAGCTGCTGGGTGTTCTCACACGGATCAAGTGATGTGTAGACTGCTGTGTTCTCACCGGATCAAGTGATTTTAGACTGCTGGGGGTTCTCACACGGGATCAAGTGAGTGTGTAGACTGCTGGGTGTTCTCCCCGGGATCAAGTGAGTGTGTAGACTGCTGGGTGTTCCCCCGGATCGGAGTTTAGACTGCGGGGTGTTCTCACACGGGATCAAGTGAGGTGTAGACTGCTGGTTTCCAGGGATAAAGTGAGTGTGTGCTGCTGGGTGTTCTCCCCGGGATAAAGTGAGTGTGTAGACTGCTGGTTCTCACACGGGGGGGCGAGGTGTGGGATCCTGGGTGTTCCTAAGGTCAAGTGAGTGTGTAGACTGCTGGGTTTCTCACAGGGTCAAGTGAGTGTGTGACTGCTGGGTGTTCTAAAGGAGCAAGTGAGTGTAGACTGCTGGTTCTCCCCGGATCAAGATGTGTGACTGCTGGTTCTCCACGGGATAAAGGAGTGTAGACGCTGCGTTCTCACACGGGATCATGTAGACTGCTGGGTTTTCACACGGGATCAAGTGAGTGTGTAGACTGCTGGGTGTTTCACAGGGATCAAGTGAGTGTGTAGACTGCGCTTCTCCACGGGATCATGAGTGTTGACTCTGGGTGTTCTCACAGGGGAGCAAGTGAGTGTGAACTGCTGGGTGTTCTCCCGGGATAAAAGGGGTGTGAGACTGCTGGGTGTTCTCACACGGATCAATGGTGTGTAGACTGCTGGGTGTTCCCCCGGGATCAAGTGAGTGTGTGGGACTGCTGGGTGTTCTCCCCGGGAGCAAGTGAGTGTGTAGACTGCTGGGTTTTCCCACACGGGAGCAAGTGAGTGTGTAGACTGGGGGGTTCTCCCGGGAGAAGTGAGTGTGTGACGGGGCTGGGTGTTCTCACACGGATCAAGTGAGTGTGTAGACTGCTGGGTGTTCCACGGATAAAGTGAGTGTGAACTGCGGGGTGTCCCACACGGGAGCAAGTGAGTGTGTAGACTGCTGGGTGTTCTCACAGGGGGGCAATGATGTGTAGACTGCTGGTTCTCAGGGGGAGTAAGTGAGTGTGTAGACTGCGGGGTGTTCTCACACGGAGTGAGTGAGTCTTAAGAGCCATAATGTTCATCTTACTATATGCTCGTCACTCTCCTTTCGTCTTTAAGACAAATATTGTTTTATATACCTTCTTCTTCTTGTAGATTCCCCGGGGCCCATCCGGCCCGGGTCTTCCAGATGGTGACCGGCGGTGGCACCCTGGTGGGGGTGTCAGTCATCTTCTTCTGTCTTCTGTCTTTTCTTGGGCCGGTGGGGGGTGTCGTTTTTTATAATTTAAATTATTTTGCTCAATTTGTACTATATTTTTTTTTATTTTAATACATAAATTATTGTCTGTGCTTATTAAGATAAAAATTCAGTGTGGGAGTTCAAAATGGAAACTATAAAAAAAAAAACACCTCCGAGAATACTAGAAGGTCAATTTATTGATCCTCCCTCTAGCATCAGCATGTTTCTGGTTTTTTAACAATTTGTCAGAGGAATTCCCCCCCCAGTTATCCTGTAAAATTAGGTGGTTTCTCAATATGTTTTTTGGTTATAACTGGATAGATACAAACCAACTAAATAAAATTCGAGATCTTTTTAAAAAAAAGGTGTCTAGGTGGTAATTTTAGAGTTAAAGTAAGTTGAATAATAAAGGAGATAAGCTCTTTGTCTTGTTGCTGCTCTAAAAAGAAGCATTTGTCTCTGTTTGTCAGCTGTTGTTTTTAGACTGTTTTTGTAGAGTATGTCTCCGATGGTGAGCTGGGACATACATCTCTTAATTCTATGCAACTCTGTTTACAGATCATTATTTAGAATTAGTGATATTTGATATTTCCGGGGTGTCATGGAGACACTATGTACAGTCCTGCCAGTTAAGCCTACCTAATTTGTTCTGGCATCTACGCACTGCTGTCGTAGTCGGGAAATTAAATTGCTGAACTCAGTTTCCGTAATAAGGGAATTTTATGCCTTTGTATAGGATCTGTTGAAGGTCCGCAGCTAGGGTCGTTTTTTGGGTTATTCCTTGCCTGACGCTTTTGCTCACTATTGCTTCGTGCATTACTGTTTTTTAACGAATGGTTTTTCATATTGTTCAAGCAAGCTGTTTTGATCCCAGAAGCCAATTATTTAGGACTTGTCCATTTTAAGTTGAGTCAATCTAGCACATATTGAGCACTTATACAAACACAAAATTCCACACTATTAATCTTATTGGAGTACATCTCATCATAGCAACGTACCAGATGGTACATAAAAGGAGTACAGTATTTTATCAAATGTGCCCTTAGCACCATATGATTATATGTACAGAATAACCATAAGTATACCAAGTTATACTCCAAGACTCGTGTAGGGGGCTTATGTCCTGTTGATACTACGACTGCAAATGCGAGAGAGATTGTATGTTGTTACAGGGGTGTTGTGCTCCAGTTTCTGGCCCGCCTATTAAGTGGAGAAGGTTCAGAAAAGGCTTCTGATATTGTTATTAAAGGGAGAGGACGAAACGAGGAGGGTGAGAGTGGGATAAAAGGAGGGAGAGCAAGGGTGGGACTAAGGAAGGAAGGGAGATGAGAAAAGGACGAAGTGAGAAAGGGAGAGGACGGGACGAAAAGAAGGAAGTATAGGGCTGCATGAAGAAAGAAGTGTGAAAGCATAACGATGTGAGGAAAGGAGGGAGGAAGAGAGAGACGGACGAAGGGAGGGTGGGAGAGAGAGAGAGAGGACTGAACGAAGGAAGGGAGAAGTAAAATGACGATAATAAAACGGAGATAGTAAGGCCCCGATGATAATATAAAGGAAAATAACACATTCTCCCTTACTCGGATCAAACAAGATTGCCTCACATATCCCAGGCTCTGTATAACCCCTACGATTTTGTCGGGCAATAGCGTATGTGAGAAACCCATAGAGTTAATGTACGACTCTTGGGCGACACCTGAATATACGTGGTCACCCTCAAGAAAGGTTCCTTGATTCTGGTGAGGGGCCTCTTGATCTAGGGACCCACCAGGGAGGTTCCTTGATGCTGGTGAGAGGTCTCTTGATCTAGTGACTTTCCAGGGAGGTTCCTTGATGCTGATGATGGGCCTCTTGATCTAGGGACCCTCCGGGGAGGTTCCTTGATGCTGGTGAGGGGCCTCTTGATCTAGGGACCCTCCAGGGAGGTTCCTTGATGCTGGTGATGGGCCTCTTGATCTAGGGACCCTCCAGGGAGGTTCCTTGATGCTGGTGAGGGGCCTCTTGATCTAGGGACCCTCCAGGGAGGTTCCTTGATGCTGGTGAGGGACCTCTTGATCTAGGGACCCTCCAGGGAGGTTCCTTGATGCTGGTGAGGGGCCTCTTGATCTAGGGACCCTCCAGGGAGGTTCCTTGATGCTGGTGAGGGGCTTCTTGATCTAAGAAATTAAACCTGTGCTCCAGTTCACAGAATCGAGTCTGATTGCCTTCCCATGAATGTCATAAAAATAATAATGGATGTACAGAGCGCACCACCGACATTAGCTAAGAGGAGAGACACGTTGTACTAGCCTCCACTAGTGGAGGCTAGTACACCAAACGGGGAGTAGAATGAAATTAGCTCAGAGGCACCCACACCACCGTATGTCCTCGGATCAAGGTAAAACACATAGCTCTGCTGGGTGCTTGATTCTTATAGGATTGCGTGGTCCTGTGGGTTAGAGCGTCATGTGATTTTCGCTCACCATGAGGCGAACCAAAACGACATGGGTTCGAATCCTTGGCTAGTCGCATTGTTATTGATATGATCTAGGGACCCTCCAGGGAGGTTTCATGATGCTGGTGAGGGCCTATATATATATATATATATATATATATATATATATATATATATATATATATATATATATATATATATATATATATATATATATTCAGTATTTTTTCATATTAAGGAAAACTGGATGCAATATCAATAGCATTTGCAGTGAAAAGAGGTCACACACACACACACACACACACACACACACGCACACACACACACACACACGCTCAATGACCCCCCATCGGTTTATCACTTTCCATGAATATATAATATTGAGACGAAGAGGAAGTAGCTGATGATTGCGTCTCGTAAACTATACTCCGGGTTTATTGCATTTTCAACAGCTCACAAGAACTCATCAACCTTAATCACCATACTATAATTCAGGCTTATGCGATTTGTTTTTTAGCTCGTTTGATTTATGTTCCATTTATCATCCTCACCTCAGTTCTAGAATTGTTAGTGTGAGGAAATACTTCAACAATGAACTTAGAATCAGCGCATACTATTATTATTATTATTATTATTATTATTATTATTATTATTATTATTATTATTATTATTAGTTATTGCTGTTAAATTTGTGAAACACAAAGCTCATGTGGGACAGTCAGCCCAAGGTGTGATGAAGGCTCCATACTTCGTCTGCTAATCACAGCCGGTCTCTGAACAGTCAGACTTCTGGCGATTTTTCTTAATGAATCTCTTAATTCTCACAGGTAAAAAAAATATATTTAATACTAAACATTTTCATTTTCAAAGAATAACTACGAGTAACATCCGTGTCTTCAAGAAGTTTTTAAGAGTCTTTAAGAAAAGTTGATTGACAGCAAAGCCGAGGCCTTGCTGTAAATGGCGATCAAAGAGCTGTGTATTTCCTCACGGGTCAATACCGGGGTTCCGGGAGGGAGTCGGTGGCTCAGAGGAAATCATTTATCAGGGCTCAGGCCAGGATAGCCAGGAGGTGCAGAGACAGGCCTGTCTAGCCTGCCTTCCTCTAGTGTTCCTTCAAGTTTGTACACTATACTCAACATTAACTTCCATATATATATATATGCTAGGAATTCCAAGAGCAGGCGAAATATTCACAAACACTGATCTCTGGACGGAGACTCGACTCGCCTGTGACAGGAACGCAGTGCTTTACCGACCGTACACACTGGACATGCATCAGCTTGCCAGACGCATTCCAGGAGCCAGTTTCAGCAGGAAGGCTTACAGCTTTCATCTCATCCCTGCATGCACGACACAACTAGAGATTTATACAATGCTAGAATGCAGAGCAGGCGAAATATTCACAAACACTGATCTCTGGCCGACGGAGACTCGACCCACAAACCCAGGAACGCAGTGTTTCGCAACTTGGCACTCCAGCTCCAGCGTTATAGCACAGCCAGGCAAAGGCTTCAGCTTTCATTCATCCCTGCATGCACGACACAACCAGAGATTTATACAATGCAGTTCCGAAGAGCAGGCGAAATATTCACAAACACTGATCTTGGCCGATGATCGACTCCTGAACCCAGAAGAACGAGTCACACTGGATAGCCTATCCAGCTTCGCCAGACGTACCCGCGCTTCAGGCGGAGGCCAGCTTCATCTCTGATGACGACGATAACCAGCCAGCTAGGCGAGAAATTCAGCAACATGGCCTCGACTTGAGACCTGTGAACCCAGAGAACGCAGGCTTTCACACGATCTGGACGGCTGCCAGACTTCGCTGACCAGCGCCAGCTTCCAGGCAGGGAAGGCTTTCATCTCATGATGAACTAGAGACATTAGGAATTCGCAAGAGCAGGCGGCCAGAGATCAGTGTTTGTGAATATTTCGCCTGCTCTTGGAATTCCTAGCATTGTATAAATCTCTAGTTGTGTCGATGCATGCAGGGGATGAGATGAAAGCTGTAAGCCTTCCTGCCTGAAAGCTGGCTGCCTTGGAATAACGTCTAGCGAAAGCTGGATGCCAAGGTATTGTCCAGTGTGGTACGGTCGGTAAAGCACTGCGTTCCTGTCACAAGGTTCGTAGGGTCGAGTCTCCGTCGGCCAGAGATCAGTGTTTGTGAATATTTCGCCTGCTTTGCGAATTCCTAGCATTGTATAAATCTCTAGTTGTGTCGATGCATGCAGGGGATGAGATGAAAAGCTGTAAGCCTTCCTGCCTGAAAGCTGGCTGCCTTGGAATAACGTCTAGCGAAAGCTGGATGCCAAGGTATTGTCCAGTGTGGTACGGTCGGTAAAGCACTGCGTTCCTGTCACAAGGTTCGTAGGGTCGAGTCTCCGTCGGCCAGAGATCAGTGTTTGTGAATATTTCGCCTGCTCTGCGAATTCCTAGCATTGTATAAATCTCTAGTTGTGTCGATGCATGCAGGGGATGAGATGAAAGCTGTAAGCCTTCCTGCCTGAAAGCTGGCTGCCTTGGAATAACGTCTAGCGAAAGCTGGATGCCAAGGTATTGTCCAGTGTGGTACGGTCGGTAAAGCACTGCGTTCCTGTCACAAGGTTCGTAGGGTCGAGTCTCCGTCGGCCAGAGATCAGTGTTTGTGAATATTTCGCCTGCTCTTGCGAATTCCTAGCATTGTATAAATCTCTAGTTGTGTCGATGCATGCAGGGGATGAGATGAAAAGCTGTAAGCCTTCCTGCCTGAAAGCTGGCTGCCTTGGAATAACGTCTAGCGAAAGCTGGATGCCAAGGTATTGTCCAGTGTGGTACGGTCGGTAAAGCACTGCGTTCCTGTCACAAGGTTCGTAGGGTCGAGTCTCCGTCGGCCAGAGATCAGTGTTTGTGAATATTTCGCCTGCTCTTGCGAATTCCTAGCATTGTATAAATCTCTAGTTGTGTCGATGCATGCAGGGGATGAGATGAAAAGCTGTAAGCCTTCCTGCCTGAAAGCTGGCTGCCTTGGAATAACGTCTAGCGAAAGCTGGATGCCAAGGTATTGTCCAGTGTGGTACGGTCGGTAAAGCACTGCGTTCCTGTCACAAGGTTCGTAGGGTCGAGTCTCCGTCGGCCAGAGATTAGTGTTTGATATATATATATATATATATATATATATATATATATATATATATATATATATATATATATATATATATGTCGTGCCGATTGGGTAAAACTGGTCAATTAGCAAAAACTCATCTAAAATTAAGTCCTTTCTAAAATTTTCTTATACGTTTAAAGATATATTTTTTTCATTTATGTTAATGTAAGAATTTATAATTTTGTACCAAGAGAAACTTTGAAAACCTACCTAACCTTATTACAACAAGCGCAATTTAATTTAGCATAACCCAACTAAATATATTTTAGATACGTTAACATTAATTTAATAATAAACAAATACAATGAAATATATTTTTTTCGTTATGTTCAGGATGATTTTGGCGAAAATATTGCATACACAAATTTTCACTTGTCTTATATGGCAAGAAGAGCGTTGCTTTTTAAGCCAAAATCGCAAGTTTTACCTAATCGGCACGACATATTATATATATATGTCGTGCCGATTAGGTAAACTGATTTGCTTAAATAGCAACGTCACCTGCATATAAGACAAGTGAATTGGTATGCATATTCGCAAATCATTCTGAACATAACGAAAAATATATTTCATTGTGTTTGTTTATTATTAAATTAATGTTAACGTATCTAAATATATTTGTTGGTTAGCTAAAATTGGCTTGTTGTAATAGGTAGGTGTCTTGGTAAAAATATAAATTCTACATTAAAATAAATAAAATATATCTTTAACGTATAAGAGAAATTTTGAAAGGACTTAATTTAGATGATTCTTGCTAATTGACCAGTTTTACCTAATCGGCACGACATATATATATATATATATATATATATATATATATATATATATATATATATATATATATATATATATATATATATATATATATATATATATATATATATATGGTCAATTAGCAAGAACTCATCTAAAATTTAGTCCTTTCTAAAATTTTCTCTTATACGTTTAAAGATATATATTTTTCATTTATGTTAATGTAAGAATTTATAATTTTGTACCAAGAGAAACTTTGAAAACCTACCTAACCTTATTACAACAAGCGCAATTTAATTTAGCATAACCCAACTAAATATATTTTAGATACGTTAAAATTAATTTAATAATAAACAAATACAATGAAATATATTTTTTCGTTATGTTCAGAATGATTTTGGCGAAATTATTGCATACACAAGTTTTCACTTGTCTTATATGGCAAGGTGAGCGTTGCTATTTAAGCCAAAATAGCAAGTTTTACTTATTCGGCACGACATATATATATATATATATATATATATATATATATATAATATATATATATATATATATATATATATATATATATATATATATATATATATATATATATATATATATATATATATATATATATATGTATGAGAGTATAGTTATACCAACGCTCTTATATGGGTGTGAAGCATGGGTGATGAATGTTGCAACGAGGAGAAGGCTGGAGGCAGTGGAGATGTCATGTCTGAGGTCAATGTGTGGTGTGAATATAATGCAGAGAATTCGGAGTTTGGAAATTAGGAGGAGGTGCGGATTACCAAAACGATTGTCCAGAGAGCTGAGGAGGGGTTGTTGAGGTGGTTTGGACATGTAGAGAGAATGGAACGAGACAGAGTGACTTCGAGAGTGTATAAATCTGTAGTAGAGGGAAGGCGGGGTAGGGGTCGGCCTAGGAAAGGTTGGAGGGAGGGGGTAAAGGAAGTTTTGTGTGCGAGGGGCTTGGATTTCCCAGCAAGCATGTGTGAGCGTATTTGATAGGAGTGAATGGAGGCATATGGTTTTTAATACTTGACATGCTGTTGGAGTGTGAGCAAAGTAACATTTATGAAGGGATTCAGGGAAACCGGCAGGCCGGACTTGAGTTCTGGAGATGGGAAGTACAGTGCCGGCACTCTGAAGGTGGGTGGGTGTTAATGTTGCAGTTTTATAACTGTAGTGTAAAGCACCCTTCTGGCAAGACAGTGATGGAGTGAATGATGATGAAAGTTTTTCTTTTTCGGGCCACCCTGCCTTGGTGGGAATCGGCCGATGTGTTAAAAAAAAAAAAATACATATTTTTAAAAAATCCCATTTAAAATCTATAAAAATCAATATTTTTATAGAATATTTCTTATTATTTTCGAAAAATACATGAAACATTAAAAGCTCAGAAAATGTGCTAAAATCGTATTTTATGGCATATTTCGACGTTTTAGAGCGGTTTGAGTGCTTTTCTGGCAAAACTCATTTTTCAGCTAAAATACTTAGATTTTCACACTTTTAAATAGAATTTCTACTGCAATTGAAATTTATGGGAAAATTAAGCAAAATTTTATGCTTTTCTTTTAGGAAGCTTACTTATAGGTATATTTTATCTAAAAAAATAGTTTGCACAAAATCCTTGGAAATGCCTTAAATCGTCAAAAATGCAATAAAATCAAGTTTTATAGCATTTTTTATTATTTATTAATTATTTACAAATTTTTAAAAAATCCTATTAAAAATCTATAAAAATCAATATTTTTATAGAATATTTCATATTATTTTCGAAAAATACATGAAACATTAAAAAGCTCAGAAAAATGTGTTAAAATCGCATTTTATGGCATATTTCGACGTTTTAGAGCAGTTTGATGCTTTTCTGACAAAACTCATTTTTTAGCTAAAATACTTAGATTTTCACACTTTAAATAGAATTTCTATTGCAATTGAAATTTATGGGAAAGTAAGCAAAATTTTATGATTTTCTTTAGAAGCTTATCATAGTATATTTTATCAAAAATAGTTTTTCAAAAATCCTTGAAATGCCTTAAATCGTCAAAATGCAATAAAATCAAGTTTTATAGCATTTTTGAATATTTATTAATTATTTACATATTTTTAAAATCCCATTAAAAATCTATAAAAATCAATATTTTTATAGAATATTTTATATTATTTTCAAAAATACATGAAACATTAAAAGCTAGAAAATTTTAAAATGCATTTTATGGCATATTTCGACGTTTTAGAGCGGTTTGAGTGCTTTCTGCAAAACTCATTTTCAGCTAAAATACTTAGATTTTCACACTTTTAAATAGAATTTCATTGCAATGAAATTTATGGGAAAATAAGCAAAATTTTATGATTTTCTTTAGGAAGCTTACTCATAGGTATATTTTATCTAAAAATAGTTTTTCAGAAAATCCTTGAAATGCCTTAAATCGTCAAAAATGCAATAAAACAAGTTTTATAGCATTTTTGAATATTATTAATTATTTACAATTTTTAAAAATCCCATTAAAATCTATAAATATCAATATTTTTATAGAATATTTATATTATTTTCGAAAATACATGAAACATTAAAAGCTCAGAAAATGTGCTAAAATCGATTTTAGCATATTTCGACGTTTTAGAGCGGTTTGAGTGCTTTTCTGGCAAACTCATTTTTCAGCTAAATACTTAGATTTTCACACTTTAAATAGAATTTCACTGCAATTGAAATTTATGGGAAAAGTAAACAAAATTTTATGATTTTCTTTAGGAAGCTTACTTATAGGTATATTTTATCTAAAAATAGTTTTCAGAAAATCCTTGAAAATGTCTTAAATCGTCAAAAATGCAATAAAATCGTTATATAGCATTTTTGAATATTTATAATTATTTACATATTTTTAAAAAATCCATTAAAAATCTAAAAATCAATATTTTTATAGAATATTTCATATTATTTTCGAAAAATACATGAAACATTAAAAGCTCAGAAAATGTATTAATATTATCTAAAATAGTTTTTCAAACTTGAAATGCCTTAATGTAAATGCAATAACGTTAGCATTTGAATATTATTAATTATTTACAATTTTTAAAATCCCATTAAAATCTATAAAATAATATTTTATAGAATATTTCATATTATTTCGAAATACATGAAACATTAAAAGTCAGAAAATTAAAATCGCATTTTATGGCATATTTGACGTTTAGGCTTGATTTTCTGGCAAATCATTTTGTAAAATACTTAGATTTTCACACTTAAATAGAATTATGCAATGAATTTATGAAATAAGCAAATTTTATGCATTAGAGTTCTAGGATATTTTATCTAAAATAGTTTTCAAAAACCTGAAAATGCCTAAATCGTCAAAAATGCAATAAAAAAAGTTTTATAGCATTTTTTAATATTTATTAATTATTTACAAATTTAAAAACATTAAAATCTATAAAAATCATATTTATAGAATATTTCATATATTTTCGAAAATACATGAAACATTAAAAGCTAGAAAATGTGTAAAATCGATTATGCATATTTCGAGTTTAGAGCGGTTTGAGTTTTTGACAAAACTCATTTTCAGCTAAATATGATTACACTTTTAAATAGAATTTCTACTGATTGAAATTTATGGAAAATAAAAATTTTATGATTTTCTTTAGAAGCTATATAGTATATTTATCTAAATAGTTTTTCAAAAACCTTGAAATGCTTAATGTCAAAATGCAATAAAATCAAGTTTTATAGCATTTTGAATATTTATTAATTATTTACAATTTTTAAAAATCCATTAAAATCTATAAAATCAATATTTTATAGAATATTTCAATTATTTCGAAAATACATGAAAATTAAAAGCTCAGAAAATGTTAAAATCGATTTTATGGCATATTTCGACGTTTTAGAGCGTTTGATGCTTTGCAAAACTCATTTTTAGCTAAAATACTTAGATTTTCACACTTAAATAGAATTTCATTGCAATTGAAATTTATGGAAAATAAGCAAAATTTTATGTTTTCTTTAGAAGCTTACTATAGTATATTTTATCTAAAAATAGTTTTCAAAAATCCTTAAATTTAATGTCAAAATGCAATAAAATCAAGTTTTATAGCATTTTGAATAATTATTTACATATTTTTAAAATCCATTAAAAATCTATAAAATCAATATTTTTATAGAATATTTTATATTATTTTCAAAAATACTAAAATTGCTAAAATGAATTTTATGCATATTTCGACGTTTTAGACGGTTTGATGTTTTCTGAAAACTCATTTTAGCTAAAATACTTAATTTTCACACTTTTAAGAATTTCTATGAATTGAAATTTATGAAAAGTAAGCAAAATTTTATGATTTTCTTTAGGAAAATAGTTTTTACAAAATCCTTGAAATGCCTTAATCGTCAAAAATGCAATAAATCAAGTTTCATAGCATTTTTGAATATTATTAATTATTTATATTTTAAAAAATCCCATTAAAAATCTATAAAATCAATATTTTATGAATATTCTATTATTTTCGAAAATACAGAAACATTAAAAGTCAGAAAATGTAAAAATAGTTTTACACTTTAATTTGCATGAATTTATATACAAATTATTTTTAGCTATATTATATTTTACTAAATATTTTTCAGAATTGAAATTTAAGTAAAAATGTAATATTATATTTTTAATAATAATTTTTACAATTTAAAAATCCTTAAATCAAATAATATTTTTATGATTTATTATTAAATTTACAAACATTAAAACTAAAATTTTAAATATTTGATATTATTTTAGACAGTTATCTTTTTGAACCTTTCAATTTGATTTTAACTTAATATTTCCAAAAATTTTGAAAATACAATTTTATTTTTTATTCAAGTAATTTTATAAAAATTTTAATTGACAAATGTAATCAAAAAATATTCATTTTAATAAATTCAATTAAAATTAAAATTTAAATAATATTTTTAAATATTTAATTATTAAATCATAACATAAATCAAATTTAAAATCCATGAATTACTTGTTATTTAATTTACATATTTTTTAAATAAATAGTAAATTAATAAATTTGATTTTAGAAATAGTTTAATCTGAAATTAAATCAAATGCATAACAAAACATAATATTATAATATTAATATTTAAATCTAAAATCTATAAATCAATATATAAATATTTATATATTTCAATTGAAAATTAAACTAAAATGAAAATGTTATGCATTTTCATTTGACGTTTGAGTTTTCTGCAAATTAAATCTTATTTCACATTTTAAATAGAATTTCTATGCAATGAAATTTATGGAAAAGCAAAATTTTATGATTTTTGATTATATAATTTTTACAAAATATTTTAAAAATCCTTGAAATCTTAAATGCAAAAATCAATAAAATCAATTTATGCATTTAATATTTAATTATTTCAATTTTTAAAAATCCCATTAAAATTATAAAATAATATTTTATAGAATATTTATATTATTTCAAAAATACATGAATTAAAAGCTCAAAAATGTTTAAAATCGCATTTTATGATATTTCGATTTAGACTTTGATGTTTTACAAATCATTTAGCAAAATATAATTTTTACATTAAATAGAATTTCTCAATTAAATTTATGAAAAAGTAAGCAAAATTTTATGATTTTCTTTAAAAAAATATTTTTCAAAAATCTTTGAAAATCCTTAAACAAATGCAATAAAATCAAGTTTATAGCATTTTTAATATTATTAATTATTTACATTTTAAAAATCCATTAAAAATCTATAAAATTCAATATTTTTATGAATATTTCATATTATTTTCGAAAATAATGAAACTTAAAAGCTCAAAAATTTAATCTCTTGTCTTCCTTCAGCTTCCGCCTTTATATGTTCATGTGGCTTCCCCCTTTTCCCTTTCCCCCCCTTGGGAATTTCCCTTTGGTCCGTGTCTGTTCTATTCCTTCTCCCTTTGCGCGAAGCCCAACTGCCTACGGCGGCTTCTCGCCTTTTTCTAGACCATCGTTTCTTCCCACGCAGTATACACCGATGGTTTAAAGTCACTGACGGCTGGGTTCCGCAGTGCCCGGGCAGCGCCGGGCGAGGGGACTATTACCCCCGGCTAGCAAATTTTCGGGGGTGAATTGTATGCCATTCTGTGGCACTTATCCGGATTGCATCTATGCCTGTATCACCATTTGTGTGTTTCAGACTCCTTTTGTGCTTTACAGGCTAACCGTTTGATACACCTCACCCCTAGTTCGTATCCACCTTTTGGGTTTCGCCCGATCTTTAGCAAGCATAAAGATATTGTTTTTTGTTGGGTCCCTGGTCGTTGACGACAGGGGAATGAACAGGCAGGGCACTGCTGCGCGGGCACAGTACATGACCCCTTTCCCGTTTCATAGAGGTGTTCCTTTCACGGGCTATTTTGGGGCATTGCTACCCACCTTCGCACCCGTTGCAAAAACGCTGGTCTGACCTCAATAACAAACTTCATTCTATTAAACCGGTTTAGGTTTCTGGCCTTCTTCTTGTCACCAGTCGAGGTTGGGAGACTACCCCTCCCGTCTTCGCATCGGGGCCCCACTGCTTACCTACCGGTATCTCATGGAGAGGCTCCTGCCCTCTCTGTGAGCATTGTCAGGTTCCAGTGTCTGTCGACAACCGTTGGACTGCCCACTTATCAACGAGCACGCAGAATTTACCTTCAACGACGTCTCGGGCCCGCCCTTTCACTCCTTCTTGCAGATGGACCCCCCTTTTTTAAACCTGACCCCTTGTTGACTTTTTGACAGGGAAAATGACTTACTACACAAACTCTGAAGGGGGTTAACCCCCTAGCACCTCCCTCAGTCCCTTCTACCTCGATCTCTGCTACCCTCCTCCCCTGCACTACCCACCGTCATCTAGCACTCCATACCCTACTAATCGTCCATTCCCTCTACAACTCACTCTCCTGATCCTCAAAACCTGCAGCTGTATAACCCTGTGGTTTAGCGCTTTTTTGATTATAATAATAATAATTTTCACTTATGCACCCCAAACCCGGGAGCTAACTACATGAAAACTACTTTATCCCGCACATATCCACAGCAAAAAAACACTTACGATATCTGTGATTCCTTAATTTGCACATGACTAACCAAAATTCTAATACAACTATTGTTTTATAATTTTAAGCACAAAGTATTTAAGACACTTAAAAGAAACCGTATTAATACATCACCTTTTTTCCCAAATTAAATATATAAACTAATTGTTAAATTTTTAAACTAATTGTTAAATTCTTAAATGTTTGAATTTCAGTACCCTAATTTTGTAAAAACCCAGTTAATCACTGCAATTACCTAACCTTTCTATCAGTATAATCATTGTGTCACTATTGAGTAAGACCTATCTAAAACTGCCTGAAAAGCCTAGACATACCTAGGCATATTATTGGCCATCTTGTAATATCTACTTCATAAATGTATAATAATATAGTACACCCCACTTTGTATTACTAGAAATAAAGAATTTGAATTTGAATTTGAATTAAATTTGAAAAGCCATCCTTGGGATCAGAGCACTTTTCTTAAGGAGTGGGTACATATTCATATGTAGTACATAGGGAGTAATTTTCCTTCATACGTATTTGATTTGCATCAGAATTTTTATATTGTATATCTTGTTAAAGGCCAAGGCATGATTTCCAGAGGAAAATGCCCCTTTTAAGAGTGGCCTGGTGGGGGTTTTCCCCTCTCTCACACACTGAGTGTCGGGTTTGATTCCCTGCTGTCCCCATTCACCTAGCAGCAGGACCTGGGTGTTAGCCGATTGTTGTGGGTCACATTCGGGGGGACAAGAATTAAGGACCCCAATGGAAATAAGACAGAAACCCGATGACGCACTGACTTTCTTTGAGTTATCCTGGGTGGCTAACCTTCCAGCGGGTTAAAATCCCCAACAAAATCTTAAGGTGTCCCTTGGCCTGGTAGGCCAAATTTTGCTTCACACGCTTTTGAGTGTCCATCGCTCAATTCAGGGCAAGGGTAGAAATATTGGGCATGTTCCCTACACCTGTTGCCCCTTTTCCCACCTAGCAAGCAAGAGTACAGTGGACCCCTTGAGTATCGCTGGTCTGAGTATCAGCCAAATTTGAGTTTCGGTCGCTTGTTTGGCCCAATTTTTCCCTGACTATCGGCTGTTTCCTGTGAGTATCGCCCACGTATCCCCTTGCGTCCCTCCCCGCAGGCGTCGGGGAGCCAGTCTAGCTTTTTTACCATTGAGTGAACATTACCCAGTGCGCTCATTCAAACATTTCACAATAATTTTATTGTATTTAATTGATTGTCACTGTGAAATAAGTCACCATGGGTCCAAAGAAGCTTCCTAGTGGCACCTGTGGTAAAGAAAGTGAGGAACACCATCGAACTGAAGAAGGAGATAGTAGAAAAATATGAGAGTGGCCTTTTGGGGAGTTTGCCAGGATGTACAACAAAAACAAATCTACTATCACCTCTATCCTGGCAAAGAGAAAAGAAATCAAGGAAGCACAAGTTGCAAAGCCATCTCTGCAACAAGTTCAGTGACAGAGCCATTTGAAATTTCAGGAACATGTTAAAGGGTGCCAGAAACAGAGGACTGTGGACAGTTATTTTGTGAGACAGGGTCCAGTGACTCTCAAGTTGGTCCTAGTGGCATTAAAAGACCAAGAAGGGAAGTAACCCCAGATAGGGGGTTTATACCCGAAGTCCTTATGAAGGGGGACCTTTCCCAAAAACTAAGCCCTCCCTCACTCCTCCCTATCTTCCAGATGCAAGCAAGTCTCTTCAATAAAGGTAAGTAAATGTTATTTTAAATTTAAATTTAATATGTGTTGTTTTTATGTGTTTTGTGTATGTAAAAATATAGTTATTCTTAAAAATAAATTTTTTGTGAATATTTTTGGGTGTCTGGAACGAATTAATTGTACTATTTAATTATTTCTTATGGGAAATAATGGTTTGACTTTTCGCCAATTCAAGTTAAGGCCTAGCTCTTGGACTGGATTACCACCATACTGGGGTCCACTGTACCCTTTTTAGTCGACTGGTGTGGGTCGCATCTTGGGGGACAGAATTGAGGACCCCAATGGAAATAAGATAGACAGTCCCGATGATGCATTGCCTTACTTGGGATCCTGAGTGGCTAACCCTCCAGGTTTAAAAATCTGAACAAAAACCTTTTTTCTTATTTTATCTTACAGTATTTCCTGTATATTTTTTGATTGATCTGTTTGTATTGCATTTTGTTATAATTTTTTATGTACTTGGACTCAAATACCAGATTTGCCCCCACATTGACATACGAGTAGTTCTCATGTGTACGCATATTTCCAATTTATATTAAATTCTCTCATCTGTTCTAGTAGGATTTCCTTAAATTTTGAGGAATATGTTATTGATGGTATATAAAATTTGTTTGTATGATGGTGCTATTTTTCAAAAAAAATCTTATGCTCTGTGATTTGATAAGCTACATTTCTTCACGGCCTAATTAAGTAAAACTTTCAGATAAAGGAAAATGTGTGCCTTGTATGAAGCATACAACATTGTTCTTCATAAGGACTGAGGCACTTTGGTACACTTGGATTCTCAAAATGCTCAAACTGCTGCCCTACAGTTGTGGGTGATGTATCTCCAGCGTTTGGGAGTGGCATTCATACCAAAATGACCTTTTCAACAACTCTGAAAAATCTGACATTGACAAGAGGTATGATATTGACTCTTGTGTTTTTTAAATTGTAACATACTATAGTTTTATTAAATTGAAGCTTTTGACAGATATTTTGCGTATTTATAATCAGTGCAGGATTTAATAGCTTGGCAAGCATGAAACAAGTATACGTATCTCACCAACGTCAGAACTGAATTCAGATTTGAATTTGCAGGGAGAAAGATAAATGGGTTCTAAACATTAAGGGAAATTAACCAGGGTATAAAAGAATGAAAATATTTGAAACTCTAAAATCCCCCCATAAATATTTTTTGAGTAAATTAAGTTTAATCTAAAATTGATCCAAAATATGTTTGGGTAGGTTAGGTTTCAAAATTTATAATAAATATATTTGAACGTGTTAGGTTTCTCAGAAGGAATTTCCTCAGGAAAGGTTGGACTCATCCAAGAAATAGGCTTAAGATTGAACCTGATTCCCTCCATTTCTCCAGGTGCTGTATACTATAATAATAATTCAGAAGGAAAATTTTTGAACCTAAATAATATACCAATATATTTAACCCATCATTTACTTAACTAAACATTTGGTTGATGTGCTGAAATAATATACATTAATTCAATACATTAGTGTACCCAGCTAGTTGTATTTGCAGGGTTGAGTCATAGCCCTGCCTTTTATCTCATATCTACCTGGTTACCTGGTTTTCATTATACCCACTTTGAAATGTGTGGTGGTTGCCTGTTCTGTTCCTCATCTGTTTAAATCTCTTATTCACCTTAATATGATGGGTAAAATTCTTGTACTTCTTAATGTCCCTGAGACATATCTGTATCTTTAGCTATTATCTGTGTCCCCTGTCTTTCCCTCTCCTTCCATTTTAAACAACCTGTCCCTGTCTGCTAAGCATTTTTTTTGTAATTATAATGTCCCTTTTGAGAATATACAGAGCTGTGCAGTGTTTAAATGTTTAGCTTTAACATGCAGGACACACACAGCAAATACCTTGATCATTGCATATTTGTATATTTTTCATTTATTAGTACAAAATGTTTTGAACATTGAGTATACAGATAAATAGCCATGACCCTTGTGTAGTTGATGGGCTTTGGACCTTACTTAAGAACAGACAGACATCCACTGATAATGTAACACCTAAGAAAATTCATTAAAATGTTGTGAATCATAGACGGTGAGTGGTAAATTATGAAATTATGGGAAGCAGACACATTTAAATGTATATTCAGTACCATCGTGTAATTGTATGTTACGTATTCTTTAAAGCAGAGTTTACAATCATTTTGCTATTCAGTGGTTCCTAATAGCTATTTGTTAGTGATTGTGGGGGCATTCCTATTACTCTGGTCTCAGATTAGGTCTCTTAGGTTGGAAAGAAAATACATACAGCATCACAGGAAAAGTATGGGGTAATGTAATACTTGGTGAAGTTTGTAAGACTTAATTGTCAGCATCTTACATGGTCATAAGACAAAGAGAACATTATCAATTCTGCAAGAGTTCAAAAAATGAACCTGTTTCCATTTCTCCACTCATTTGACAAGATGGTAGATTGAAAGGAAATATTGCAGAATTAAGAACTATTAAGCCTGCAAAAATTAATCAAACAATATCACCCAAAGTTCTTGCTCTTAAATATTACTAGCTAAATTTAGACTAATCTCATATAGGTTGATAACTTTTGTTATATTAACCCTTTCGGGTTTCGGCCGTACTAGTACGGCTTACGTGCCATGGGTTTTATCAGACTAGTACACCTAAATTCTAGTGCCCTCAAATCAGCACAAACAGGCTGGTAGGCCTAGATGTGAGAATGGGTTCAGGTGGTCAGTGTGCGTAGTATAAAAATCCCGCCCCACACAGTGCATAATGAGGAAAAAAACAGACTCGTATTTTTTGTTTAAAACAGCCGACTTGCTTGCAGTCTATTTTTGTATGGTATTTATGCTTGTATTCTCGTTTTCAGTCTCATCAGATAGACTGGATGATATATTACAGAAATAGAGATAATTTGACTGGTTTCTTGATGACAAGTACCTTGAAACTGAGCGCAAAGTAGCGAAAATGTCTGATTTTGCCAATGTATGTTCAAGAGTAAAAACAAATCACGCCATGCGTCCAATACACATCAACTGGGTAGTCTAATATTCTTGCACAAGTGCTACTTGATATTATTTATACCATTTTTACAATTATGTAGTTGCATACATAACAGTAAATCTTTTATTTTGTGAGAATAAAAATTCAAAATGGAAAGCAAAAGTAGCTGTAAAAGGGCCTGGAGACGTGACTAATGAACAGATAAAATGTTATTTGAGTGCTATAGAATGTCTGTCTGATTTATTCTGGACCCTATTTGAAATTGGCATCTTTTGAAATTTGTGTGAAATTGGCCAAAATTTGTAATTTCTGACCACCTTATTGGGTAGTTGAATGGTAATTGGCTGTTTCTGTACTCAATTGATAGAACAAAAGGAATTCTAGCGAAACAGCTATAATTTTTAGTAGACTGGAAACATTGAATTTGTCAAAATAGGGCTCAAAGTGGGCGAAATCGCCGATGCGTAAATGTTAAATGGACACACTAACTTCGCGAAAGCATAATTTTTTTAGTTTTCTATCAAATTTCATAATTTTGTGTCATTGTGATCGGAAAAGATTCCTCTATCATTTCATAAGAAAAAAATCATTTTTTTTTTCCGAAAAAATTTGGGACCCTGAGAACGTAGTTTCGAGAGGGCCTGTGAAACCCCCAAAGAGTTAACGTGCCAGCGCGAGTTAGCTTTGGTCCAAAATAAAAAATTGTATAAAATGCTTATTAACAAAATTATAAAGTATACATACTACAGTGGTACCCCGAGCTTCGACATAGCTCACCCAGAAGGCTGTCTGAGTGCCGTTACCGAACGTAATTTGTTCCCATAAGGAATAATAAATTAGATTAGTCCATTTCAGACCCCAAAAATACACTTACATAATTGTTCGAGTTGGGAGCTGTACGAAACTCAAGTACTACTGTATCTGTCAATGAACGGATAAAAATGAAACAATTTACTTTAAGAGCATTTTCCTAGCTACACCTTCAAGGGAAAGAAGTGGGTGTCTTGATCCTGGTGAAGGGCTCTGGACCTGAGGAATTGGAGCTACTCCCTCCTTAGATCAAATCAAATTTTTCTCCTATTTCCCAGGCACTATGAAGATCCTTATAAATTGAGAGCTTCAGAATGAATAGTAAATGCTTGATTTAACCCATAAACGGTCCAAACGTATATATCTTCTCGCCAGCGCCCCCAAATATTTTGAAAAAAAAAAATTGTTTTTATAGAAATAAAGAGCACATTTTTCAAGTGTTATAGGATCAAAAAAATTTAGGGTCAGCAATTGTACCAAGATATAAGGCCGCGGTTGGCACTTGCAATCACCTGACAGCAATACAGCTGCCGTTTGCAGAAATTGTACATATTTACCGCTTTATTCTATTTTTTTAATTTTCTTGGTTTTTATGGATATGATAATTATGTTTTATAGTAAATCTTTTGATTTCAATGCCAATTGTTGTTTATACACCAATATTATATATGAAATTATTATCATACTGTCACAGACACACATGTACATGTACACATAGGTGATTTGCACACCCGGCTGAATCAGTCACATTCTATTATCTACAACTTTCTTCTTTTCTTCTTTCAACAAATCAGCCGTTTCCCACCAAGGCGGGTACTCCAAAGAAAAACAAAAGTATCTGCTAAAACTATGTACGCATTATATGTCCCACTTATGTTTTCTGGAATTTCACGATTGTATGATACTCCATGAAGCATGGATTCATACAGTGCCACCCCCACACTGGTGACATATGAATCGTGTGTCCTTCCTCATTGTTGGGGTCAGCTTTTGGGTGGTAGCACACACAACACACTTTTCTGGGAATGCTTCTTCTTTGGGGTAGGTGGTATTGGTACTCAGGTAATGACAGTTAGGGATGATTCGGGTCTGGCACCCTCTCCCCCACTGGCTGTGGTTGTGGTTGGGGGACAAGTTGCTGTTGAGGGCAGGTACAGGTGTGGTACCATACTTTTTGCTATCTGTTTACAACACTCAGGAGAATTTGCAAAATCGTTGTCGTTTTCCAGTCTTTATTTCGTACATTGAATGCAATTAGCACTGCAATGTCTACAAGGTGGAAAAACAGTTTTATATACCACTTGCGACTCCTACCCACACAGTCAATGAACCCCATCATTATGTCACACTTGGCTGGAACTAGTTTTGATATTGTTCGTATAGTCGACGACAACAGCTGGCTTGACAACATGTTCATTGGTGTCCCGATTCACTTTGTCTGTTTGTACTGCCTCATTTCTGTGGATGATTGACAGCAATGTCACATCCTGTTTGTCATGCCACGTCAGTGCCATGATGTCATTGGCATGAAACACTTGCACTGCACCTTCAACACTGCCTCCACTGAACCTGGGTATGTTTTCTATTCTTTCTCACTGTCTCCTAATATATATATCAGTATTGTTCACATGTAGGAACTCAGCGAGTATAAGGCTTGTATACCAGTTGTCTGTGTACAATGTATGTGTCTCACAAGGTATGGTTCCATCATCCTGCAAAACAACATCACCAGAAATGGTGAAGCTGCCTTTGTTTTGTTTAATTGTGTTTAATGTGCCTGAATTTCATCCTACATGCATTAACCCTTTGACTGCTTCTCTCTGTCGATATATACGCTACGAGCCACACTTTCGGACGTATATACTCACAAATTCTAGCGGCTTCAAATCAAGTGGGAGAAGCTGGTAGGGCCCACATATGAGAGAATGGGTCTGTGTGGTCAGTGTGCACTGTATATAAAATCCTGCAGCACGCAGTGCATAATGAGAGAAAAACTCTGACCGGTTTCTTTTATTAAAACGCCGTCTTTGAGGTGCATTTTGCATAGTATTTATGGTTGTATTCTCTTTTTATGGTCTCATTTGATAGGAATGGAAAACATACTACAGAAATATAGATGATTTTATTAGTTTCATAATGAAAACGACCTCGAAATTGAGCTCAAAGTAGGGGAAATGTTCGATTTTTGCAAATGTTCAAGAGAACAAATCACGCCATGTCCAATACACATCAATTGGTGAGTCTGATATTCTTCACAAGTGCACTGATATTATTTATACCATTTTTACAATAATGCAATAGTCTGTATAATGGTAAATCTTCTATTTTGTGAATAAAAATCAAAATAGAAAGCAAAGATTACATAAGAGGCCTAAAGATGCAATCAATGAACAGATAACATCTTATTTTAGTTGTGAATGTCTGCATTGTTTATTCTGGACCCTATTTTGAAATTGACAACTTTTTTTTTTTGCATGAAATTGGCCCAAAAAATTTTTTTACCAATTTTTTGGGGAGTTGGAAACATAAATTGGTGGGTTTTTTTTCCAATCAAAAACAAAAGGCAAAGTACCCATGATTTGGCGCTGGTTTGGGAAATTTCCGGGGGCCCCAAAAGGGGAAAAAGCCCATCGTTATATCCCAAAACAATTTCCAAAGGGAATTTTGTTTTTAATCCCCAAAATTTTTTTTCTTTTTGGGGTCATTACCCCGGGGGGAAAAATTCTCTATCATTTCATAAAAAAAAAAATTTTTTTTTTTTAAATTT
>WNWK01026664.1:0-27126 GCA_009830355.1 Cherax destructor | reverse complement strand
AGACAACATCCAGTTTTGGGGCCCCCTACTAAAACGAGAGGGGTCTTACACAGATGACAGCAAGGAAATGAGTGAGTTACTAAAGTCCCAGTATGACTCAGTTTTTAGTGACCCCTAACCAGACAAAAAGGTTGAAGACCTAAATAAATTTTTTAAGAGTGCCACAGAACCTGGTAGACGCAAGCCTATCTGACATTACCCTGACCCCAAATGACTTTGAAAAGGCGATAAATGACATGCCCATGCCTCCGCCCCAGGCCCCGACTCATGGAACTCAGTGTTCATCAAGAACTGCAAGAAGCCCCCTATCACTGTTTTTAACATCCTATGGAGGGGGAGCATGGACACTGGGGTCGTCCAGTTACTAAAAACAGCGACATAGCCCCACTCCACAAAGGCGGCAGTAAAGCAAATGAAGAACTACAGACCAATGCGCTAACGTCCCATATCAAAAAATCTTTGAAGGTTCTAAGAAGCAAGATCGCCACTCATCTAGATACCCATCAATTACACAACCCAGGGCAGCATGGGTTTAGAGCAGGTCGCTCCTGTCTGTCCCAACTACTGGACCACTACGACAAGGATCTGGATGCTCTAGAAGACAAACAGAATGCAGATGTAATATACACAGACTTTGCAAAAGCCTTTGACAAGTGTGACTATGGTGTAATAGCACTCAAAATGCGTGATAAATGAATAACAGGAAAAGTTGGTAGATGGATCTATAACTTCCTAACAAGTAGAACTCAAAGAGTAGTTGTCAACAGAGTAAAGTCTGAGGCGGCTACAGGGAAAAGCTCTGTTCCACAAGGCACAGTACTCGCTCCCATCCTGTTCCTCATCCTCATATCGGACATAGACAGGGATATAAGCCACAGTGCCGTGTCTTCCTTTGCAGATGACACCCGAATCTGTATGACAGTGTCCACCGTTGAAGACACTGCAAGACTCCAAGCAGACATAAACCAAATCTTTAAATGGGCTGTAGAAAACAATATGAAGTTCAATGATGAGAAATTTCAATTACTCAGATATGGAAAACGTGAGGAAATTAAAATCTCATCGGAGTACAAAACAAATTCCAATCCGGTGGTCTGGTGGCTAGAGCTCTCACTTCACACACGGAGGGCCCGGGTTCGATTCCCGGCGGGTGGAAACATTTCGACGTGTTTCCTTACACCTGTTGTCATGTTCACCTAGCAGCAAATAGGTACCTGGGTTGTTAATCGACTGGTGTGGGTCGCATCCTGGGGGACAAGATTAAGGACCCCAATGGAAATAAGACAGACAGTCCTCGATGACGCACTGACTTTCTTGGGTTATCCTGGGTGGCTAACCTTCCGGTGTTAAAAATCCGAAGAAATCTTATCTTATCTTATCACACAATAGAGCGAAAAACTAATGTCAAAGACATGGGAGTGATCATGTCAGAGGATCTCACCTTCAAGGACCATAACACCGTAGCAATCGCATCTGCTAGAAAAATGACAGGATGGATAATGAGAATTTTCAAAACCAGGGATGCCAAGCCCATGTTGACACTTTTCAGGTCGCTTGTTCTATCTAGGCTGGAATATTGCTGCACACTAACTGCACCTTTCAAGGCAGGTGAAATTGCTGACCTTCATGGCACGCATAACTGTGATAAACCACCTCAATTACTGGGAACGCTTGAAGTTCCTAAATCTGTACTCCCTAGAACGCAGGCGGGAGAGATACATTATTATATACACGTGGAAAATTCTCGAGGGCTTAATACCAAACTTGCACACAAAAATCACTCCCTACGAAAGCAAAAGACTCGGCAGGCGATGTAACATCCCCCAAATGAAGAGTAGAGGTGCCACTAGCACGTTGAGGGACAACACAATAAGTGTCAGGGGCCCAAGATTGTTCAACTGCCTCCCAGCATACATCAGGGGGATTACCAACAAACCCCTGGCTGTCTTCAAGCAGGCACTGGACAGGCACCTAAAGTCGGTACCTGACCAGCCAGGCTGTGGTTCGTACGTTGGACTGCGTGCGGCCAGCAGTAACAGCCTGGTTGATCAGGCTATGATCCAACATGAGGCATGGTCAAAGACTGGGCCGCAGGAGCGTTAACCCCTGGAACTCTCTCCAGGTATACTCCAGGTAAAAGTCGCCAGCTTCGCTGCACCAGATGACTTGCAAGAATTGGTGGTGGAAGGCGACACTTATTCTACTACAGTCTCCACCAATGAGAGTCCACCACCACCTCACACCACCACCACTACCAAGAACCAATCAGCTGCCTCCGTGGCCTTCGAGATACAGCCACTTTTCACCAATGAGAAGCATCCAACCCGTACTGCTACGCACCAATCACCGACCTTGCCTTCCTCCACCTCTACTACAAACAAATCACCACTCAACCATGCCTCTCCCGAAGAGCGTATACGTTGTATCTGGTTTTACGCACTCCACAGTTTAACACCATAATGTCTGCCGCTGAACTCACCCAACAACTCAAAGGAAGGAATGTGAAATACAAATTTACGACCGCAACTTGCACCATCGACAGAATCTATCGTGACCTTGCTCTTGCTACCATGCAAACATGTCCTATTAGAGTGCATCACATTACAAGACTGCAGTTCAACTCATTTGATAACGAAATGTGGCTTCAGCGCTAAACATACCAATGTGCTGTATGGCTGCCATCTCGACCTTTCCTGCCTGCTGGGCCGCCCTCATCACTCCTGGGAGCCATGTACCACCGTCCACCACACCTCTCCATCACCGCCTGCAGTACGTCAGTACCACTTGCTCCACAGTGGTTGGGCCACTGATCTTTCCTACCCTCCTCTCCTCCACCATCACATCCTTTTCCAGTATTTCCATCCTTCCCCTTCCTTCTTCCTTCCCCATCTCACCGATGCTTCGGTCATCAAGTGGAAGTGAGAAAATACAATTCAGATATATATACATAATTACTTGAAGAAGGAAATACAATTCAAAGATTTTCTACAGTGTTTCTTTGCTGCCTTTTACACTGCAGATAACAGGCCTTGAGAACCTGAGGTTGTAATGAAGGTCATTACCAACGACAGTGGCAAGTGCTTCGTAGACTCATTCACTGTCCCACTGAAGAGTTTGATCTTGACTCTGGAGAATTCATCTTGATCCAAGGATGAAGATGAAGGTAAAGGTTCACCTCCACAATGGTGATGGTAGGGAGAATGAGTGTGTGTCTGTATCAATGTGTCGTGTTTTGTTGTTGAAGACTAGCCTGGGGTATCGTGTGTATCGGAAAATAGGAAATAAGTTATAAGACTGGTTGTATAATAGTTTATGGGATTGAATATTCCCTTCAAAAATGACAGATATTTTGTGCGACAGGGTTGAAAATTCTTAGTGTATGTATAAGTGATTAATTTTTTAACGATAATTATAAGAGTTGGAAATTCTTCATATAAATTAATGAAAACCGTTAAACATTTTATAAAATAATTGATTGAGTTCGCTTTTATTAATACCACATTATTTTTTCTTAAAATAAAAAAAATATGATTATTACGAAGAGCAGATAATTTATATTTTATAATTATCTTACATTTTGCCAAATTTTATGTCAGTTTCAAAGGTAGACTAAAAGTAATATAACAAGTGCGTATACCTGGAGAGGGTTTCGGGGGTCAACACCCCCCGCTGCCCGGTCTGTGAGCAGGCCTCATGGTGAGTCTGAGCCTGATCAACCAGTCTGTTACTGCTGGCCGCACGCAAAGTGACATACGAACCACAGCCCCGCTGGTCACGAACTGATTGTAGGTGCTTGTCCAGTGCCTGCTTGAAGACAGCCAGGGGTCTATTGGCAATTCCCCTTATGTATTCTGGGAGACAGTTGAAAAGTCTTGAGCCCCTGACACTTATTGTGTTGTCTGTTATCGGGCTAGTAGCACCACTGCATTTCATTGGGGATGATGTTGCATCGTCTGCCGAGTCTTGCTTTCATAGGGAGTGATATTCATGTACAAATTTGGAACTAATCCCTCTAGGATTTTAAAAATGTATAATCATGTATTTCTCCCGCCTGCGTTCTAGGGAGTACAGTTTGAGGAACTTTAAAGGTTCCCAGTAATTGAGGTGGTTTATCGCAGTTATCTGTGCTACCTGGAGTCTACCTGGAGAGAATTCCAGGGGTCAACGCCCCCGCGGCCCGGTCCGTGACCAGGCCTCCTGTTGGACCAGAGCCTGATCAACCAGGCTGTTACTGCTGGCCGCACGCAGTCCACGTACGAACCACAGCCCGGCTGGTCAGGTACCGACTTTAGGTGCCTGTCCAGTGCCTTGAAGACAGCCAGGGGTTTGTTGGTAATCCCCCTGATGTATGCTGGGAGGCAGTTGAACAATCTTGGGCCCCTGACACTTATTGTGTTGTCCCTCAACGTGCTAGTGGCACCTCTGCTCTTCATTGGGGGGATGTTACATCGCCTGCCGAGTCTTTTGCTTTCGTAGGGAGTGATTTTTGTGTGCAAGTTTGGTACTAAGCCCTCGAGAATTTTCCACGTGTATATAATAATGTATCTCTCCCGCCTGCGTTCTAGAGAGTACAGGTTTAGGAACTTCAAGCGTTCCCAGTAGTTGAGGTGGTTTATCGCACTTATGCGTGCGGTGAAGGTTCTCTGCACATTTTTTAGGTCAGCAATTTCACCTGCCTTGAAAGGTGCAGTTAATGCGAAGCAATGGATCGACACCATGCCCAGTTCTTTTAGGGCAGGGAGTGTCGATCACCATGCCCAGCCCTTTTAGGGCAGGGAGTGTCGATCACCATGCCCAGCCCTTCTAGGGCAGGGTAGGTGCCAAGGCTGGAGCTTGCTACCATCTGCGGCTCGCAAGCCTGCCCTTCCCTTCAGCCTCCTTGGGGCGGGGAAGGTGGCAGACCAGAGAGGCCTAGCATCTATCTACCTACCTGCCTCGTGCTGGTGGGGAATGTGGCTAGGCCTGTGGACAGTTGGTCCCAACGATGAGGGGGTAATTGTACCTCCTCCCATGGGAGACTTAGGTCTCTGATACTCCCACGACAGGGAGCTGGAGCCACTGTGAAAAGCTCTGTTCCACAAGGCACAGTACTTGCTCCCATCCTATTCCTTATCCTCATATCGGACATTGACAGGATATAAGCCACAGTGTTGTGTCTTCCTTTGCAGATGACACCCGAATCTGTATGACAGTGTCCACCGTTGAAGACACTGCAAGACTCCAAGCAGACATAAACCAAATCTTTAAATGGGCTGCAGAAAACAATATGAAGTTCAATGATGAGAAATTTCAATTACTCAGATACGGAAAACGTGAAGAAATTAAAATTTCATCGGAGTACAAAACTAATTCCAACCACACAATAGAGCGAAAAACTAATGTCAAAGACCTGGGAGTGATCATGTCAGAGGATCTCACCTTCAAGGACCATAACAAAGTAGCAATTGCATCTGCTCGAAAAATGACAGGATGGATAATGAGAACCTTCAAAACCAGGGATGCCAAGCCCATGTTGACACTTTACAGATCGCTTGTTCTATCTAGGCTGGAATATTGCTGCACACTAACTGCATCTTTCAAGGCGGGTGAAATTGCTAACCTTGAAAATGTGCAGAGAACCTTCACCGCACACATAAGTGCGATAAACCACCTCAACTACTGGGAACGCTTGAAGTTCCTAAACCTGTACTCTCTAGAATGCAGGCGGGAGAGATACATTATTATATACACATGGAAAATTCTCGAGGGTTTAGTACCAAACTTGCACACAAAAATCATTCCCTACGAAAGCAAAAGACTCGGCAGGCGATGTAACATGCCCCCAATGAAGAGCAGGGGTGCCACTAGCACGTTGAGGGACAACACAATAAGTGTCAGGGGCCCAAGATTGTTCAACTGCCTCCCAGCATACATCAGGGGTATTACCAACAAACCCCTGGCTGTCTTCAAGCAGGCACTAGACAGGCACCTAAAGTCGGTACCTGACCAGCCAGGCTGTGGTTCGTACGTTGGACTGCGTGCGGCCAGCAGTAACAGCCTGGTTGATCAGTCTCTGGTCCAACATGAGGTTTGGTCACAGACAGGGCCGCAGGGGCGTTGAACCCTGGACAACACTTGTCCAACACTTGGACAACCTTTGGACGAAGACCTACTTCGACTAGTGGATGGTAACACTATGACAACGTCTCCTCCTGCTTCACCTCACCTGACTACAGTATATAAGCCACCTCTACGGCCCTGTGCTGTATTCTTACAAGATTGATGGACTGAACACATCGACTCCAGGCCGAGGGATTGATTACCTCTAACTCCTCCTCTATTTACACCTTTCTGTTTGTATTGGACTGATGAAGCCACTGTGTGGCGAAACGTTTCCTCAATAAAGATACCCAAGTGTTGCACATGTGTCTAATTTATAACTTGTCGGTTCTCTGAACCATTCATCTACAGGTGGTCCACTGAGTGAAATAATGAGTAAATAATTTTATGTGGACAGCTTCCTGGGTGTGACGTCAACTGAAGAGGAGCTAATGAGGATACATGAAGGGGCTAATGGTATAATGCAAGCTGCAAATATGCCTCTCAGGGAGTGGAATAGTAATTCGTCCAGGTTAAAGGACCGAATAAATGAAGATAATCCCAGAGATGGAGTATCTGGGTGTAGCAATGTATTGGTACTGACTTGGGATACTGAGATAGACTTGTTATCGCTAAAGCCTAACAATTATAGTATGCCCAAGAAATTAACGAAGAGAGTCCTACTTTCGATGAAGTTTACAAAAATGTTTCATCCACTAGGTCTTAGTGGCAGCCTCTCTACTAATCCGAGGGAAATTGTTGGTACAAGAGGCATGGAAGCAGGAAGTGTCCCTTGGGATGAAACCCTACCTGAGGAATTCGTTAGCAGGTGGGAAGAATTAATTGGTGATTATGAGAAAATTCCAATGTTGGAGTTCCCACGGTGTGTAACACGCCTTGGAGTGAAAAATATACTCCACCTTTTTTTGATGTTTCTAAATTAGCGTATGGAGCAGTCGCTTATCTTCAGTGTGATAAAGATATTTCTCTTGTCATGTCTAAAACTAAAGTGGCTCCAATTCAATTACGTACCTTACCTCAGCTGGAATTAACAGCCATTTATGTGGGTGTCAAATTAGCTGATTATTTACAGAGTAAATTGCCGGAGATAAATATTAGCGACACCATAATTTGGTCTGATAATGAGGTATCTTTGCACTGGATTCGTAACGAAAAACAGCAAGAATTTGTACGTACAAAATCGTCGCAAAAATTTACGCGATGCAATTTGAATCGTCTAACAACAAACTCTGCCTGACCGCAGTGTGGAAAATATTGGGTATTTTCCGAAAGTTATATTCGATAAACCTTCCAATATGAATAGATATCATTAATGTGTAGCTGTTGGCTTAACATTAACTGGAAAGAACCAACGAATTAACGCGCCTGCGCGAGATGCCTCGACAAGAGGGAAGGCGTGGAGGCCGTAGGCTGGGCAGTCAAAGGAAAACGACCTACCCACCAGATATCAGGAGAGGGCTTCGGGAATTTGGCGATTACGACAGCCAGACCGGACTTAATTACTTCACTTCGTAATATGGAGTGATATCAAAGTGTGCGACGTGTATAAAGTGGGATAATCGGTCCGGGAGGCCCAGTAATAGGGTAGTAATTGGTCAAATAGTGAATGGGGTTGGCGAGAGGGCCGGTGTAAGCCTAATTTGAACTCCAGTGACGCGACTATACGACGGGATACAGTCGTAAACCCTCATTCCGGGTGGTTTTCGTATTAGAAGAGACTGAAATATGCTCACTGAATATTGTGAAATGGTAAATATAGTGAAACAGAGTTGTAAATAATTGGGAGTGAGTGTACCAGCGGGTCTGGCGTTGGGACGCTATGCCCAGACCGCCATCTTGAATATGGAGAGGATGAACTAACATTATCTTAGCTCATCGACTCGAAATACAAGTATCGAGACGGTGAATGTGTACAAACTAATGGGGCATTAGGCCAGTATATACATAGTGTGTAAAGTTATACGTATAAACTGTAATAAGGGGATGATAGCGAGAGGATATGAATCGCTACCCTGACCAACCACATGTTAAATAACGCCCGGTCTCGTGGGCATACAAGAGCTCAAGGAAATTAATCTTCCTTGACTCTGCGGGACAACCCTTACCATCGCTATCGAGCAAGACCGCGGGAGAACACCAACAAACGAAGTGACTCCCTCACCTACAGCTAAGTACTCACTTTTTGTAACAGTCAGTTATCGTTAGTTAGTTAGTTTAATATCTTTATTATGCACCCCATACACATCCTGTGGGCGGTAGTCAAAAGATTACAGAGGTACATAATTGGTCCATTGACTGGACTCCAAAGTTTTGATGGCTGAACAAGTTACAGTGGTAATGAACTAGATCTGGTCACAATTATGATAACCTGGAGTCTACCTGGAGAGAATTCCAGGGGTCAACGCCCCCGCTGCCCGGTCTGTGACCAGGCCTCCTGTTGGACCAGAGCATGATCAACCAGGCTGTTACTGCTGGCCGCACGCAGTCCAACGTACGAACCACAGCCCGGCTGATCAGGTACCGACTTGAAGTGCCTGTCCAGTGCCTGCTTGAAGACAGCCAGGGGCTTGTTGGTAATCCCCCTGATGTATGCTGGGAGGCAGTTGAACAATCTTGGGCCCCTCACACTTATTGTGTTGTCCCTCAACGTGCTAGTGGCACCCCTGCTCTTCATTGGGGCGATGTTACATCGCCTGCCGAGTCTTTTGCTTTCGTACGGAGTGATTTTTGTGTGCAAGTTTGATACTAAGCCCTCAAGAATTTTCCATGTGTATATAATAATGTATCTCTCCCGCCTGCGTTCTAGAGAGTACAGGTTTAGTAACTTCAAGCGTTCCCAGTAGTTGAGGTGGTTTATCGCACTTATGCGTGCGGTGAAGGTTCTCTGCACATTTTCAAGGTCAGCAATTTCACCCGCCTTGAAAGGTGCAGTTAGTGTGCAGAAATATTCCAGCCTAGATAGAACAAGCGATCTGTAAAGTGTCAACATGGGCTTGGCATCCCTGGTTTTGAAGGTTCTCATTATCCATCCTGTCATTTTTCGAGCAGATGCAATTGCTACATTGTTATGGTCCTTGAAGGTGAGATCCTCTGACATGATCACTCCCAGGTATTTGACATTAGTTTCTCGCTCTATTGTGTTGTTGGAATTAGTTTTGTACTCCGATGAGATTTTAATTTCTTCACGTTTTCCGTATCTGAGTAATTGAAATTTCTCATCATTGAACTTCATATTGTTTTCTGCAGTCCATTTAAAGATTTGGTTTATGTCTGCTTGGAGTCTTGCAGTGTCTTCAACGGTGGACACTGTCATACAGATTCGGGTGTCATCTGCAAAGGAAGACACAGCACTGTGGCTTATATCCCTGTCAATGTCCGATATGAGGATGAGGAATAGGATGGGAGCAAGTACTGTGGCTTGCGGAACAGAGCTTTTCACAGTAGCTGCCTCAGACTTTACTCTGTTGACTACTACTCTTTGTGTTCTACGTGTTAGGAAATTATAGATCCATCTACCAACTTTTCCTGTTATTCCTTTATCACGCATTTTGTGTGCTATTACACCATGGTCACACTTGTCAAAGGCTTTTGCAAAATCTGTGTATATAACATCTGCATTCTGTTTATCTTCTAGAGCATCCAGGACCTTGTCGTAGTGGTCCAGTAGTTGGGACAAACAGGAGCGGCCTGCTCTAAACCCATGCTGTCCTGGGTTGTGCAATTAATGGGTATCAAGATGGGTGGCGATCTTGCTTCTTAGAACCCTTTCAAAGATTTTTATGATATGGGACGTTAGCGCAATTGGTCTGTAGTTCTTTGCTATTGCTTTACTGCCCCCTTTGTGGAGCGGGGCTATGTCTGTTGTTTTTAGTAGTTGCGGGACGATCCCAGTGTCCATGCTCCCTCTCCATAGGAGAATACAAAACCTGTACTCTCTAGAATGCAGGCGGGAGAGATACATTATTATATACACATGGAAAATTCTCGAAGGTTTAGTACCAATACCACCAATCCAACTACATTCATCTTTGCTAATATACAGGGTCTAAAGCCAGCAACAAACAAGGTACCTTACATTCGTGGACTGCTTAAAGAGTCAAATGCTATGTTTGCGGCTTTCACAGAGACCCACATAAGAGATCACTTGGACAATGAAATATGGATCCCGGGCTACAACCTATACAGGTGTGACAGAGTGAATAGGAAAAAAGGGGGGGTTGGCCTGTATATCACAGAGTCACTTATATGTTCAGAACTACTAAATGCCTCAAATGATGTAGTTGAAGTATTAGCAATAAAGGTCGAGAATCAAAACCTGGTCATCGTGGTTGTCTACAAGCCCCCGGATGCAATGTCCCAACAATTCCAGGAACAGCTTCTGAAAATTGACCACTGTCTGGAAAATCTTCCAGCTCCTGCCACTAACATCTTGCTACTGGGGGATTTCAACCTCAGGCACCTAAATGGAGGAACATTGCAAACAATGTGGTAGCAGAGATAACACCAGGAGGCAGCTCAGATGAAAATTCACACATGCATGAACTTTTAAATCTCTGCACCAAGTTCACCTTAAACCAGCAAATAGTAGAGCCCACAAGATTAGAGAATACGCTGGACCTCATTTTCACCAACAATGATGATCTGATACGAAATGTCATCATATCAAAAACAATATACTCAGATCACAACATAATAGAGGTCCAGACATGCATGCGGGTAGCTCCAGATCAACAAAATGTGATCAGCCGTGAGGGAGCTTTCTCCAAATTCAACTTCAATAACAAAAACATAAGGTGGGACCAAGTAAACCAAGTCCTAAATGATATAAACTGGGAAGATTGCCTAAGCATCACGGATCCCAACCTATGTCTAGAACAAATTAACTCTGTGGTACTTGAGGTTTGCTCAAGGTAAATTCCCTTAAGGAAAAGGAGGAGAAGATGCAAACTAGAAAGAGAGAGATTAGATTAGATTTTGCCACCGAAGTGGCTAGTTTATTGTGCACCCCATATCCATCCTGTGGACGGTAGCGCAAGAGCATATGGATACACAAAAGGCCTATGCACTAGGCCCCAAACGGGTTAACAATTGTACATTTGGGTTTATATCTACATTTCAATTATCTGTTACAAGCAGGTATCTTATTTCATGAATAAGATATCTTGACATGTCACATAGGTTATTATATTGTCTATCTCTATATTCCTCAATAAGTGCACAATTAAGCACATAGTGTTCAAGACAGTGACCATATGCCTGATCACATAATTTGCATTTAGTTTGATCATCATCTGTGTATCTCCCAAACTGTCAGAAGTACTTGTAGCCAAGCCGAAGCCTGGCCACTACAACATCAGTCAGTCTGTTCACATTGCAAGTTGCTCCATAAACATACTTATCTACGTTCATGTTATCATAGTGGGTTATAGATCTACTCAGGCTTCTAACTGCATTCCTATAGCTATCATTTTCATTATTTATTTCTCTCATAATATTATTCCTAATGCTAGACACAGATATACCAAAGTTATATTCTACATTCTCCTTATGGGTGCTCTTCTTGGCTAACATATTAACTTTATCATGAAGGAGTAATCCAATGTGTGACGGAATCCATAGCAATTGTACATTAATTCCTTTTTCCCGGATTTTTTAGTATCTATACCTGGCTTCTCCAATGAGCATGCTGTTAGAGTCATTATATGAGTCAAGAGCCTTCAATGATGACATAGAATCAGTAATGATGATAGAGTCAAGCTCAGTGTCATAAGTTAGCTTTAGTGCCATTAGGATTGCAAACAATTCAGTTTGCAGTGTAGACGCCCAGTTGTTAATTCTTATGCCTAGTTCAAAAAAAATATTATTGTTCTTAACTAGGGAGGTGGCAACCAGAGCAGATGCAGCCCTGCAAGAAGACTCCTGTTTAGATCCATCAGTGTATATAACTTGAGATAACTTATTACTACCAGCTAGGCGAGAAATTTCTTCTTGTGCAGTTGCTTTAACAAGTGATTTAAGGAAGGGATTACTACCAATGAGCTTCTTGGGAGGGACTTGCAGGTATGTGATATTAAATGAACACATCTTCCATGGAGGGGTGAAATGCTCTTGTTGCCTACAGTGATACAATTCATGCAGGTTGTAAAACTTAATGTAATTGCATGTTTTCACAATCCATTTAGATCTGTAAGTATTTACTTCTAGACATTTAGTAAGATTCATTGTGACAGTGTCTGGTTCATTTCTTAACATTCTAATACCAAGTACAGTGTTAATCTCAACAATCCTATCACTGATACTAGTAATACCAAGCTCCTTTCTCATATTAAGAACCTTTGTAGATTTGGGACAGCCAAGAATAATTCTGAGAGCTTCATTTTGCATTAACTCCAAGGGTCGGAGAGAACTTTCTCTAGCTAATATCAACATGGGAGCAGCATAATCAATTAAGGACCTAATATACGCTATGTACATCATTCTCGCAATTCTCACATTAGCACCATAGTTGGGGTTGTAGCCAGCAACAGCTTTAAGAGCATTTAGTCTATGTTTGCATTTTTTATTTAGTTGTGGTATAGTGGATTTGGTAAAGGGTACATCTACACCAAGATATCTGAAAGTTTTAACGTTGCTAATGTTTTCACCCTGCAAATAGATGGGTGGGGGATGTTGTTTTCTTGTTAATATCTTTGTTTTAGAGGAAGATATTATGAGGCCTAGTCGATTACAAATTGCTTGAACTTCATTAAGAACTTTACTCATCTTTTTATGCCCTGTTGTATGGATCATGATGTCATCAGCATAGCTTATAGCTATATGTTTAGGTGAGGCAGGAAGAGCATTTAGGAGAGCATTAATCAGAATATTAAATAGCATGGGACTGAGAACTCCTCCCTGCGGTGTACCTAGGAACATTTCTTTAGACTCGCTTCTAAAGCCTTGGTAGAGGACAGAGGATACTCTGTTTGACAGGTATCCTATTATCCAGCAGAGTAGGCTACCACCAATATTCATTTTGGCTAGTTCATGTAGTATAACAGTTCTGTTCGCGATATCAAATGCAGATTTTAGATCAAGAAATGTGGTAAAACTAGTAGAGGTGTGTGAGGTGAGAAAGGTGGAGATACAATTCTGCACACTCTTACCTTTCATGAACCCATAGAGGGAGGGGAAGAGTTGGTGTCTGATTCTATAGTACAGTCTGTTAAGTATCATTCTTTCAAAAATTTTACAAAGACAGCTAGTTAAGGAGATCGGTCTAAATGTATCAGGCTGTTGGGGCTTAGGGATAGGCACACTGAGACTATTGGTCCAGGAAGTAGGAAGAACTCCCTCAATGTAACTGGTACAGTGCCAACAAAGGATTATTAGGCACGTGCCTTAAAGTTCTGAGAATATCATAGGTTATACCATCCTCTCCAGGAGCAGTTGATCGACCTTTAGTTAATGCGTTATCTAATTCATACTCTGTGAAGAGGCAATCACTCTCATCAATATTTTGGCTCATAAAATAAATCAGTTCCAACATTTCTTCAGAAGCACTCTCTAAGTTTTCTCTAATATGAGATGGCAGGTTTTCATGCCTGGAGATTTTTGACCAGTCATTTATGAGGTCATTTGCTTTTTCAAGTGGAAAGGGATGAGCAACATTGCCAGTCTTTTTCCTGGTTATTTTATTTATACCTTTCCATGCCAGACTTAAAGGGGTAGACCTATTTAATCCACTAACGAATTGTTCCCATTCCTGTTGCCTAAGTTCTTCCTTTCTATTTCTTGCATTTGTTAGTGCAGCTTGGAATGTTCTGAGAAGGTCTGGCGGTCTACACTCACGGTATGCTTTACCAATCCTCCTAGCTGCATGTGTTAGATTGCGTAGCTGTGGGTCATTATAATATTTATATTGGGTTTTATTGTCATTTCTAGTGGAAGGTTTATGTTGTCTTTTCCTGCCCACTTGATCTGTGAGTACAGTCTCAATAGCTGTAACTAGGTCATCATTGAATTTTTGTGTGCCAGTGGGCTCATAATTTTTATACCATTGATCCAAGTGGTTAATAAAGTTTTCTCTGTGTTATGGGTTGAGAATAAGTTTCGTCCTTCTGTATTTAGCTCCTTGGTTGCTTGAGATATGATCAAGATTGACAGTTGTGAGTCTTGGGAAGTGATCAGAGAGAAGATCATCAACTATAACAGAGTCATGCATCGTATATGATGTATTAAATCCAAGGCACAGATCTAGTATGCCACCATATATGTGAGTGGGCTCAATAGTGCCTACAATACGAACATTATCATGCTCATTTAGAAATTTCACTAGTTTAGTTCCATTGGTGTTTGTTATAGACCAATATTCTTATGTCTGGCATTAAAGTCTCCAAGTATGAGGGTAGGTTCACTATTGATACGATCTGGTAAAGCATCAGGTCGAAGCTGGTTTTCTGCGGCATAAAGATTAAAAATGTTTATGGAAAAATCACCTGCGTATACTCTGACACCATGATACTGCATGTTTACTCGACTCTGCAGGGTAAGGAGTGAATGTGGCAAGTTCTTTCTGACATACATCACACAACAGTTGGTTGACCTTAAGTTATAAGCTGCATATCCAGACAGCTTTGGTGGAGGTACTCCTTCTTTCAGTCTACATTCCTGCAAACAGATGACATCAATATTCTTGGTTGCACTAATATGATGTAAGTCAGGTAACCGCTTCCTAATAGAAGCAATGTTCCATGATAAAAATTGTAATCTAACCATTGTAGTTAGTTATTACAATCTCTTGTTCATAAGATGGTAAGACTATTATGCTTTGCCTACAGTGTGCAGACACCTAGGAGCAAATAGCATAGTTTGTACGTGCTTATCTTTAGAACCTTTATTTCTAAGCATTTTCCGGCAAATTGGCAGCAAGTTCCAAGGCAACTTTTGAAGGCAAGAGTCATTGGCTTCTTTCATACAAATGGCTTGAAATTGGACCGAGATTGTTGATGCACTTTTGACATCATCAACGCACTCAGGAGCATCATCTTGACTACATATATTTATTAAACTTGTCAGCATCTGTTCAAGATGCTCATTTTTTTCCTGCAAGTTTGTTATAATTTGAGGAAAGTCAGGCGAATCAAATGCCTCTCCAGAGGAAGGCTCACCTGACTTAGTTCTTTCTGTAACACCTATAACCTTAACAGGTACTTTGGTTAAATCAGTGCTCTTTGTAGGTGCCTGTGACATGACTACCTCATCATTCATTGCTGGTGGGTCCATTGCAGGAGGGTTACATGTGTAGCGTCCGTCTGACTGTTGGAGATGTGTTTATTGGGAGGAGTGACATACTTATCCCAAAATTCAAGTGGATGCATAAGTATGGAAGGTAAACTATCAGTAGTTCCACATTTACAGATCCCTTGTTCTATCTAGGCTGAAATATTGATGCACACTAACTGCACCTTTCAAGTGCGATAAACCACCTCAACTACTGGGAACGCTTGAAGTTCCTAAACCTGTACTCTCTAGAACGCAGGCGGGAGAGATACATTATTATATACACATGGAAAATTCTCGAGGGATTAGTACCAAACTTGCACACGAAAATCATTCCCTACGAAAGCAAAAGACTCGGCAGGCGATGTAACATCCCCCCAATGAAGAGCAGGGGTGCCACTAGCACGTTGAGGGACAACACAATAAGTGTCAGGGGCCCAAGATTGTTCAACTGCCTCCCAGCATACATCATGGGGATTACCAACAAACCCCTGGCTGTCTTCAAGCAGGCACTGGACAGGCACCTCAAGTCGGTACCTGATCAGCCGGGCTGTGGTTCGTACGTGGGACTGCGTTGGACCAGCCTGGTTGATCAGGCTCTGGTTCAACAGGAGGCCTGGTCACAGACCGGGCCGCAGGGGCGTTGACCCCTGGAATTCTCTCCAGGTAGACTCCAGGTAGACATGTGCTAGTAGGGTTGGCTAGCTCCTCCACAATTGGTGTGTGTGATGGCACTCTGGTATCACCAGAATCATTTGCAGGGAGGTTGGACTCGTCCACACTTTGCAGAGGTATCTTCTTACACTACGTGAACACTTTTATGGTGCGTAAGAAGTGGCGAATCGACAAAATATTCATCCAGGTGACATTGTGTTAATTGATACTGAACAACCAAGAACGTTGTGGCCTCTGGGCAAGGTAGTAACATTGTACCCAGACGCTCAGGGTGTTGTCAGGAATGTCAAAGTGTTGTGTTGCGGTCAAGAGAGTTTATGCACCATTAATAAGTTAATCCCCTTAGAATTAATGGGAGTTCTATCAAATGTGAACGAAAACCTAAGGGAGAGTGAAGCAAGTGATATTGAAGACGACACTGACCAAGGGATACCAGAGGAAGAAAGTGTGATCTGGCCTACCAGGAAAACAGCTGTTCAGTCCAGGGCGGGCTGGAAACTCCTTTTGAAAGATGATGCAATTTGAATCGTCTAACAAGGAACTCTGCCCAGCCGCAGTGTAGAAAATATTGGGTATTTTCCCGAAAGGTTATACTTGATAACCTTTCTAATGTGAATATTCTTAATGTGTGGCTGTTGGTTCGTATTTTCTTGAGATGAAAACAGAATCATCTCGACAGTCACGTGGGTACGTGGAGCTGGGTCAAGTGCATGGGTCAGGGTAGTCACATGTGGAGAGGCATAAACCCAGGATATCGGAGTGGAATGCCTTCAGGAGTTTGGCGATTGCGTCAGCCAGACCGGGACTTAATGGCTTCACTAAGTAATATGGAGTGATATCAAGTGTGTGACGCATAATTCGTGGGACATTCAGTCCGGAAAGTCCGATATTCGGGCGACAATTTAGTGAAATAATGTGTGATCCTCGGCTTAATGGGGTATCAAGGTAGGCCTAATTCGGGTTCTAGTGATGTGACGACACGACAAGATACGGTTGTAAACCCTGATTCTGGGTGTTTTTCATAATAGAAGAGACTGGAATATACTTAATGAATACGGTGAGACATTGAATCTAGTGAAGCAGATTTATAAATAATTGGAAGTGAAAGTACGTATGGCGGCACAAACAGGGACACCATCCTAGGACCGCCATGTTGGATATGGAATAGATGATCAACTTCATCTTCACTCATCGACTCTGAATTACTGTATAGAGACTGTGAAAGTGTATAAACTGGTGGGGCGTTAAACCATAGTGAATATAGTGTTTAAAGTTATACGTATAAACTGTAATAAAGGGAAATAGTGAAAGGAGATGAATTGCTACTCCCAATCAACCGCATGTTAAGTAAACACCCGGTCCCGTGGGCATGAGAGAGTTCAAGGAAATTAATCTTCTTTGACTCAGCGGGACAACCCATACCATCATCTTGACGGAAGACCTATATCTACCGAGCAAGATTCCGAGATCTATCGAAGCACATCAACAAGATTGCTGCTTCCCCACCATAAGTACGTATTATCTTAGTTACCATCTGGCCAGTAGGTATGTTGAGATAATGTGTGTCTGCGGTGGGAATAATAAAGATCTCCATTGAACACCCAGGATGCAGATGAAGGGTGAGTGGATGGTAATTAATTGTGTTCTCTCCTCCTCCTCAATCAGTCCTATATCCTATATCTATAACCATACAGTCCACTTAAAATTAATCATACCATAATTATTAATATTATCTACTCAGATTTATTTACACTGGTCTAGAGCGTCAGTGGGTTCAGAGGGTGTGAAATTATCGAAGGGAGCCATCTCAGTGACCAGGGTGGCTCAAGTTTTCCCACCTACCTCAAGGGAGTGACTGCGGTAAAATTATACTAGTCGGTCATCTCCCCGGGAGATTGTTTGTTGCAAGTGGCGGTGTCCCAAATAGACAATCTCTCTTAATTCCCCACATCAAGTCCTAAAAACCATTTGTCTCCACTTGCTCCTATCTAACAAGCTCACACACACTTGCTGGAAGTCCAAGCCCCTCGCACACAAAACCTCCTTTACCCCCTCCCTCTAACCTTTTCTAGGCCGACCCCTACCCTGCCTTCCCTCCACTACAGATTTATACACTCTTGAAGTCATTCGATTTTGTTCTATCCTCTCTATATGTCCAAACCATCTCAATAACCCCTCCTCAACCCTCTGGATAATAATTTAGGTAATACCACACCTCCTCCCAATCTCCAAACTACGGATTCTCTGCATTATATTCACACCACACATTACCCTCAGACATGACATCTCCACTGCCTCCAGCCTTCTCCTTGTTGCAACATTCACAACCCATGTCTCACACTCATACAAAAGTGTTGGTATAACTATACTCTCATACATTCCCTTCTTTGCTTTCATGGATAAAGTTCTGTCTTGTTAATTCTATGATTCACCTCATCCTTCATATACCTATTTGCTCACACATCAACTCCCAAATATCTGAACACATTCACCTCCTCCATACTCTCTCCCTCCAATCTGATATCCAATCTTCTGTCATCTATTTTTTTTGTTATCCTCATCCCCTTACTCTTTCCTATATTCACTTTTAATTTCCTTCTTTTATATATCCTATAAAACTCATCCACCAACCTCTGCATCTTCTCTTCAGAATCCCCCAAAAGCACAGTGTCATCAGCCAAGAACAACTGTGACAACTCCCACTTTGTGTTAGATTCTTTATCTTAGAACCACACACCTCTTTACAACACCCAAGCATTCACTTCTCTTACAACTCCATCTATCAATATATTGAACAACCATGGTGACATCACACATCCCTGTCTAAGGCCTACTTTTACTGGGAAATAATCTCCCTCTCACATACATACTCTAACCTAAGCCTCACTATCCTCGTAAAAACTTTTCACTTCTTTCAATAACATACCTCCTATTCCATACATTTGCAACATCTGCCACATTGCCCCCTCTATCCATCCTATCATATGCCTTTTCCAAATCCATAAATGCCACAAACACCTCTTTGCCATTATCTAAATATTGTTCACCTGTATGTTTCATTGCAAACATTTGGTCTACACACCCCCTACCCTTCCTAAAGCCTCCTTGTTCATCTGGTATCGTGCTCTCCATCTTACTCTTAATTCTTTCAATAATAACTCTACCATAAACTTTATCAGGTATATTCAACAGACTTATTCCTCTATAATTTTTACACTCTCTTGTAAAGAGTTATAAGTAACACACTCTCATGTACTCTACCTTTCTCAGGGACCCAACCCCCTCTGACTCCCTCGCTTGCTCCTCTCTACCGCCCTCTACCACACTACATCCAAGCTATCTCCCTCCCTCTCGCCCCCTTCCACGAGTACCCCTTCCCTACCTCGCTCTACCACACTACCTCCACGCTATCTCCCTCCCTCTCCCCCTTCCACGAGTACCCCTTCCCTACCACCCCTCCTCCCTATCTCTCTCCTTTCTCCCTCCTTCTGACACTCTCACTCCACACATAAGAGTGCACAGTGGGAATATGGGCGCCACAGGAAGAAGGATGTCAACAATGGGCATGATGGACGATCCTGGGAGGTCACCGTGGGAGGAGGAACTCATTAAAAAGGAGGAGTGGGAGAGAAAGCTATCCAGGATCAGCAAGTCAAGAAAGCAGAAGCTAAGATCCAGATCCTAGAAAAGAAGCTGCAGAGCCTGACACAGCTTAGAGACAAATGTAACTGTTCAGATATGTCACCAGGAATTTGCATATTAGGCAAAGTTAAAGGGAATGCAGAGAAAAAAGAAAACATCTTGTATGCACAGGTAGTGTCAGACCCACGTGGGGCACGAAGCAAGATGAGAAGCCCATTAACAACACATGAGAGGGATGTAGACAAAGCAGCCAGGGACAAGACGGGCACCACAGCAACAACACATGAGAGGGATGTAGACAAAGCAGCAGACACACTAAACGCAGTGACTTCAACAATATACTGCAGTAGACAGGGACAAATCAGCAGGATGGACACACAGAGGAGCATAGGGGCTACAGCGACGATAGCACCGGAAAGAAGGGTCAACATAATGGAAGATGCTAAAGCATCTCTGATGAGGCAAAGGAAGACACAGTGGGAGGAAGAAAGAGAGAGGTCAATCTTTGTCTACGGCCTCCAGGAAGTCGAAGGGGACACCCATGATAGACGAAAGGATTGGAGGTATCATGTTAGCAATAGGGGGAGACACGTCCCTGGTGACAAATTTTCGGAGAATCGGGTGGTATACAAGTGGAAGAAATCGGCCCCTCAAAGTAATCTTCAAGGCAGAATCAGCCTGAACCATGATCCTGCAAGAGAAAGCACGGCTGAGGGTGATTCAGGAATACCTTAGTGTATACTTCGACCGGGACAGAATGCAGGAAGAAAGGGTATCCCTGAAGGAGAGGATAAGAAGGCGGAGGGAGGAGACAGGGAGGAATGGAGGAAACCAGGCTCAAGTAGAAGGACAAACACACCCACCGGAATCACTCACGGAGGGCCTCCAAACTCAACAACCCCAAGGCAACCATACATTTTAACCCCACACACACACATCACTCCCCCTGTCCCCACCCCATCACTCCAAAACCCACCTTCACAACTACCCCCCATCACAAACCCCACCCCACCAACCTATACCCCACTCATACAACTCCCCCCACCCATGCAGCAACCATGCAGCACTCTGCCCACACCCCCCAAGATCCCCCCAGGGCCACAGTCTTGGAAACGAAGTTGAAGGTCTGGTACACAAATGCAGATGGAATCACGAATAAATATGAAGAGTTGAATGAAAGAATTGATGAGAAGTTCCCAGACATCATAGCAGTCACAGAAACAAAACTCACTGAGACAATAACAGACACAATCTTCCCACAGGGTTATCAGAACCTGAGGAAAGATAGAAGGAGCAGGGTGGGAGGAGGGTCGTACTGCTCGTAAGGAACCATTGGAAATTTGAGGAAATGTAAGGAATGGAGGTGTGTAGAGAAAGGGACTTCATAGTAGGTACCATCCAGTCTGGGGAGCACAAGATAGTCATTGCAGTGATGTATAACCCTCCACAGAACTGCAGGAGGCCAAGAGAGGAATATGAAGAGAACAACAGAGCAATGGTGGACACACTGGCAGAGGTGGCAAGAAAACCGCACTCGAGCAGAGCAAAGTTACTGGTCATGGTAGATTTCAACCACAGGGAGATCGACTGGGAAAACCTGGAACCCTGTGGAGGTCCAGAAACGTGAAGAGCCAAGATGATGGACGCAGTACGAGAAAACCTGATGCACCAACATGTCAGGGACACGACCAGAGAGAGAGGAGAGGACGAACCAACAAGGCTGGACCTTGTATTCACCCTGAGCAGCTCAGATATTGAGGACATAACACACGAGAGCCCCCTGGGAGCCAGCGACCATATGGTGCTGAGCTTTGAGTACATAGTAGAGTTACAGGTGGAGAAGGAAAACAGAACTGAATGAGACAAACCAAACTGTAAAAGAGGAGACTACATGGGTATAAGGAACTTCCTGCAGGAAGTTCAGTGGGAAAGGGACATGGAAGGACAGTCAGTAAATGAAATGATGGAATACGTAGCGACAAAGTGCAAGGAGGTAGAGGAACGGTTTATACCCAGAGGCAAAAGATTAAAGGGGAAGGCTAGAAAGAGCCCCTGGTTTAACCAAAGGTGCAGGGAGGCAAAGACTCAGAGTGCCAGAGAATGGAAAAAGTACAGAAGGCAAAGAACCCAAGAAAACAAAGAGATTAGTTGTAGAGCTAGAAACGAGTATGCACAGGTACGGAGGAGGCCCAGAAACAGTACAAAAGTGACATAGCATTGAAAGTCAAGTCTGACCTGAAACTGATGTACAGTCACATCAGAAGGAAGACAACAATCAAGGACCAGGTGATAAGGCTGAGGAGAGAAGATGGGGAACTCACAAGAAACGACCAAGAGGTATGTGAGGAGCTCAACTCGAGGTTTAAGGAGGTATTCACAGTGGAGGCAGGAAGGCAGCTGGGTAGACAGGACAGAGCACGACACCAACAAGCAATATATCAAGTGTTGGATGGCATACACACAACTGAGGAGGAGGTGAAGCAGTTACTCAGCGACCTTGACACCTCAAAGGTGATGGGTCTGGACAATATCTCCCCGTGGATCCTTCGGGAGGGTGAAGAGGTGCTGAGTGTGCCACTTACCATAATATTCAACACATCCCTTGAAACTGGGCAGCTACCTGAGGTATGGAAAAAGACCAACATAGTCCCCATTTTTAAGAATGGAGACATAAAAGAGGCACTAAACTATAGACCAGTGTCACTTACGTGTATATTGTGCAGTCTTGGAGAAAATCATTAGGAAAAGAATTATGGAGCATCTGGAACGGCACAGGATAATCAACGCCAGACAACACGGATTCAGGGAAGGCAAATCCTGTGTAACAAACCTCCTGGAGTTCTATGACAAAGTAACAGAGGTAAGACAAGAGAGAGAAGGGTGGGTTGATTGGATTTTCCTGGACTGCAGGAAGGTCTTTGACACAGTATCTCATATGAGATTAGTGAAGAAGCTGGAAGACCAAGCGTGTATAACAGGAAGGGCACTGGAATTAATCAGGGAATACCTCACAGGGAGGCAACAACATTTCATGGTGCGTGATCAGGTATCACAGTGGGCACCTGTGATGAGCGGTGTACCGCAGGGGTCAGTCCTAGGACCACTGCTATTCTTGGTATATGTGAATGACATGATGTACGGGATAGACTCAGAGGTGTCTCTGTTCGCAGATGATGTGAAATTAATGAGGAGAATCAAATCAGATGATGACCATGCAGGTCTTCAAAGAGACCTGGACAAGCTGGACATCTGGTCTAGCAACTGGCTTCTCGACTTTAATCCCACCAAATGCAAAGTCATGAAGATCGGGGAAGGGCAAAGAAGACCGCTGACAGAGTACAGGCTAGGTGGACAAAGGCTACAAACCTCATTAAAGGAGAAAGACCTTGGGGTGAGTATTAAACACCAAGCACATCTCCGGAAGCACACATTAACCAGATAACTGCGGCAGCATATGGGCGACTAGCAAACCAAAGATTAGCGTTCCGTTACCTTAACAAGGAATCGTTCAAGACACTGTACACCGTGTACGTCAGGCCCATACTAGAATATGAAGCACCAGTCTGGAACCCACACCTAGTCAAGCATCTCAAGAAATTAGAGAAAGTGCAAAGGTTTGCGACAAGGTTAGTTCAACAGCTCAGGGGACTGTCCTACGAAGAAAGGTTGAGGGAAATAGGACTAACAACACTGGAGGACAGAAGGGTTAGAGGAGACATGATAATGACATACAAAATACTGCAGGGAATTGACAAGGTAGACAGTGACAGGATGTTCCAGAGAGGGAATGCAGACACAAGGGGACACAATTGGAAGCTGAAGACTCAGATGAGTCAAAGGGATGTTAGGAACCATTTCTTCAGCCATAGAGTAGTCAGGAAGTGGAATAGTCTAGCAAATGATGTAGTGGCGTCAGGAACCATACATAGCTTTAAGACGAGGTATGATAAAGCTCATGGAGCAGGGAGAGAAGAGACCCAGTAGTGGTCAGTGAAGAGGCAGGGCCAGGAACTGAGTCTCGACCCCTGCAACTACAATTAGGTGAGTACACAGACACACTTCCAATCTCCACAGTTTAGTATCCCAAGAATTATAAGTAGTGCATGTTAGAGAACTGGGTTTCTTTACAGAAGAGACAACTCTCTCTCACATGTGCCTTGGACAAAATGGTAACTAACTAAATAACACACACACACAAAGCTCTCGCTTCTAGCACGGAGGGTCCGGGTTCAATTCCCGGCGGGGCAGAAACATTTTGATGTGTTTCCTTACATACACACACACAAACAACAGGCCTAGTGTCTAACCGACATGTGCCTAGGACAAAATGGTAACTAACATGAGCATACAAACTGGAGGACAGGAGAGATAGGGGGGACATGATAACGACATATAAAATACTGAGAGGAAGTGACAAGATGGACAGACAGAATGTTTCAGAGATGGGACACAGCAACAAGGGGTCACAGTTGGAAGTTGAAGACTCTTTACTTTGCAAGCGTTCACTGTCAACTAGGCTAAAATCACTATCTGGAACATGGACAACAACGACACTCTAGTGAGTACACTAACCACAGAAACATATTTCTGCAAGGCTTGTGACATCAGCAAGAGATGGCATAACTCATTGCAAGTAGTCTTTCTTCAACATGGGTCCCCTGGGGAGGAACTACCACTTGAACAAGAGCCATTGCAGGGATAGTTGTCTCAATACCCAGGGATGTCTGAGGTTCCTCTGAACCCGGGGTAACTGTACACTATCCTGCGTGGAAGATATTGTTGATGGATTCCAGATAGAAATGACAGTTTTACTAGTGCCTGACCGCTCACATATCTATAAGAACTTAATCTGAACTTCACATTCCTAAGCACTGCGACAAATCTCAGATACAAGCTATGAGAACAAACATATTGCTCAAGAGCTAAATACAGTCTGTCAGTCAGTAAGGGACTATTAGGAATGTTCACAGGGACAGCATTAGTCTCAGGGGCTTGATTGACTTCATTAGCTACAGTACAATTGGAAGGTATGTTAGACATAATTGCAAAGAATTTACACAAAAATAATGAAGGCAAGAACAATGAATAATAAAATATATACAGTAACACAATGAGTTAAAAGTGAAATGGAAAAAAATATAGAACTAGGTTGCAAAAGTAATTAAAATGTTTAAGGTACACTGCATGAGAAAGGACAACTCACTGAAATGTACTGTACTAGATAAAGAAACACATTGAAAATGTAAGAAAAGTGAAATTTTACTGTAATCTGAATTAATTCAATAAAGAAATTTACTATTAAATTTTAAATCAATGCAAAAGTATAAAATACAATCACAGAATTGTATGCAAGTGCATAATATGCCGTAAAAACAAATTTTCTAAAAGAAAATGACAATAGAAATTAATATTCAATGAGGATAAAACTAAGTGAATTGGAACACTGAAAAAATTGCACTGAATTATAATTTTAACATTTTGTAGACATAAACAATGATTAAAATAAAATAGAGCACAAAATACTACATAAAAATATTATGAGAGAAATCAATCACTGCAGAACAATAAATTTTTCAATGCAAGTAAGTTGCAGAATTAGTCTGTCAGGGGAATGCCTTCCACCTGAACAAAAAAAATAATGGAAAAATAAATAAAAAATAAAAAGACTCTGGGGTAATGAATAAAGATGGTTTTTCTGGATTTAACTTAAAAGATAAATAAAGATAAAAAAAAAAAAAAACCGTGGATGTTGTGGTTCTGGTCTGCTGGTCATACCTGTCCTAAGCTGTCTGGGAATTAGCGTGGGGTGATACCGAGCACATGGCTCACTGCAGTGTTTTAGAATCTCAGGTTGAAGTGTTGAAGAAGGAGGTTCTACTTCTTCAGGAGAAAAATAGGAGGTTGAAACTTCGCCTAGATGTGTATGGGAGTGAATGTGAGATGGTTGGTGCTGGTAAGGAGGAAATGGTTACCAAAAGTGAGAGTGGTAGCCACTTTAAGTGGCAAGTGGTTCACAATTCAGGAAGAAGTAAGATAAAAAAGGTTAATGGAGAAGATGTGAAGGTAGGAAATCGATTCTCTGTTCTCCAGGACGAGTGTACTTCAGTGGTTAGTGAGGTTAATGGTACCACTGACTCCCCTGCTAATCAAGGTAATAATATTCTGATTGTGGGAGACTCTCAGGTAAGATATATGGACCGTGCTTTTTGTAACAGAGATAGGAAGGTCAGACAGAGGGTGTGCCTCCCAGGAGCTGGTGTTGGTGACATAGTCAGCAGGTTGGAAAATATTATGTCAGGTAATGGGAACAAGCCCGTTATCTGTCTTAGTGCTGGTGGAAATGACATTGGGAAGGGCAGAAGACAGGAGCTACTAGATAAGTGTAGATCAGCAATAGAAGTAGTTAGGTCTAAGGGAGGGATCCCAATCATATGTAGCATTTGCCTAGAGGGAGGGCAATGAATGGATGTCTAGGGCAATTGTTATAAATTGCTGGCTAGACAGGTACTGCAAGGAACTTGCAATTCCATTCATTGATAACTGGGACAAATTTTATGGCAAACGTGATATGTATGCAAGGATGGGTTCATCTCTGGGGCTATAGTGGTTGCATTAGCGATTCGATTGAGGGGGTCATTGGAGACTTGTCTAGGACTTTAAACTGATAAACTGATGCTGCCACGCCCCTTGTGTAGGCATTCAAGAATCTACTACACGAGATATCAAACGAGGGAAGTGTTTTAGGGTATGTCCAAATGAGACCGAATTGTGGAATAAAATAACATTGATATTAAAAGATGACAACATCAAATCGGACTTCAAAAAAAAAAAAAAAAAACAGCATTCTATAACAGTTGAGAAAGTAAAAAATCTGGGCCAGATGGTGCTACCACCCCTGGTACAGATGTTGCAATGATAGTCAGAAACTGTACGAATGGAGAAATAAATGATGGTGACCTGAAGAGGGACAGGAGCTCTAGTGACATAAATGATGGGGAAACAGGTGTAGACAAGGACATACAAAAACTAGTGTTACAAACTAGCAATACCCTGGTACACAGTAAACAGGGGGATGCATTGCGAAATACTGAAGATAAATTTCCAGAAACTGAAGGCTTCATTGACAGCCCTAAAGTTGAAGATAGAAACGAGACAGGAACACAAGCACCAATAGGGAATACAATAGGGAACACAGTAAAAAAAAAAAAACAGGGCAAATGGAAACCAGGCCTATGTGAATATTATGCTCTTGGTATCTGCAGGCATGGAAAATCTGGGAAATCAGATGGGACATACAATTATGATCACCCCATCAAATGCCGTTCCCATATGAAAACAGGAAAATGCAACCTCCCGTCCTGTAAGTTTTTCCACCCTGAAATGTGCCACACATCAATTCAGGAAAGACAGTGCTATAACTTATATTGCCAGGCGTACCACCTAAAGGGT
>WNWK01026663.1:0-27127 GCA_009830355.1 Cherax destructor | reverse complement strand
AAATGGCTAAAATCTTCCTGGAAATTTCCCCCCAAAAGACCTTTCCCGCTCTGTGCGGGAAAGAACGTCTCACTATGGACTGTGTCCCGGCTTTAGGGGTTTCCCCACCCCCACTTCCATTCCGTGGCCTTATCTGACTGATGCACCTCTCCCGACCACTATTTCATGTGTTAAACACTGCCCGGGCCTGATGTGCCTCAACTGAGGCCTCTACCACCGGCTCTACCACTTCAACTGCTTCCACCACATCGACACTCCCTTTCCCCCAGGCAACACTGGAAGAGGGTCCTCCATAATGCCTCTCAACACCTCCTCCAGAGGTAAATCCTGCATGACACAACACCTGTGTTATCCACAACACTCTCACTTGGAGCCTCAGGCTCCTGGGGCAAAGTGCAGAAAGCCTCCCTGCCCCATCAACTATTTCACTCCACAAACGCTTCCCTTGTACCTCCTGAGGTACTTTCACCAGGTCCTCCCTGGCCCCTGAACAGCCGGCTTCCCGCGGGCCATGTCCTGTCTAGGTATCACTCTCCTCATGCAGTCTGCAGCAACGTGGTTATAGGCGCCACATAGGCGGCAAGTCCTCTGTTGTCCCGGTATGTCACGTATAGTTGATTCCTGAAGTCAGACATCACCACATATGACGGTATCGGCTTACGTAACGTCATTTTCAGGGAATAAGTCCCTTCATAGAGGCCCAACATTGGACCCATACTCCATTTCCCTGCGTTCACCGTGTGGATCACTCCATACTCGCTGAAAAGACCAGTAATATCCGTCGCATCCGCTTCAAAAGGGACATTCTTGACCTTGATAAAAGTATATGTCCTTGATACGTCTTTCAACCGAACTTGCATTGTCGAGTTGACCGTATACACCTTGTCCTGGTGCTGATCAACAAGGCGTTCATAAACTGCAGCAGTTAGTAGTTTGACGAAAACTCGGTTGATCCCTTTTAGCGCTACGCCGTATAAATCCATAATATCTAAGCCGTACACATCATGCAGAATCGTAGGGAGCACTGTTGCAGCCGTGGCTGGATGTATGACGCCGGTGACCATGTCAATACACACTGTGTTAGAACGACGTCGGACAACAGTCTCCATGACAGTAGTTTAAGCAGTTAGCCAATTGCGAAAGAGTGTCACCAGGCGGCAGACCAGTGTACAGCACGTCCACCCCCGACCGAAGCAGGGAGGCAACTCAACACATCTGCGACTTTTCCTCCGACTCTTTCTTCGACAATTTCCTTTAAACAACCTCCTTGGCACCTACTGCTATCCTCTTCTCCCACCTATGTTTCCTTCACTCTTTCCTCCTCCTTCACTTGCACCTTCTACTATTCCTAATCCCAGGAGCTGGAATCCATCAGTAAATGGCGGCTGGGATTAATGATTTTGTCACATTTCTCCTGTGTTCACCTATTCCTTGTGTTCACATTCACATGAAGAAGGTGAGAGGGAGACCTCAATAGGAACACAGGAAATCCACCAAAATTCCTGCCTGTGCTGTGTAAATCTTACTGGGATTCTCCTTTGAGACGAGAGATTTTCTTCCATTCCTGCCACTGCTTCTTGTATATCACTGACTATATAGTACGCGCGCGCGCGCAAGCACGCACACACACACACACACACACGCACACACACACACACACACGCACGCACACACACACACACACACACACACACACACACATACACACACACACACACACACACACACACATACACACACACACACACACATAAGGTGGTAATTGCTGTAATGTACAACCCGCCACAGAACTGCAGAAGGCCAAGAGATGTATACGACGAGAGCAACAGAGCAATGGTAGACACACTAGCCGAGGTGGCCAGAAGAGCCCACATGGGGAGAGCAAAGTTACTAGTTATGGGTGATTTCAATCACAAGGAGATTGACTGGGAAAACCTGGAGCCCCACGGAGGTCCTGAATCATGGAGAGCCAAGATGATGGATGTGGTACTGGAAACCCTCATGCATCAACATGTTAGAGACACTACCAGAGAGAGAGGTGGGGATGATCCAGCAAGACTGGACCTAGTATTCACCTTGAGTAGTTCGGACATCGAGGATATCACGTATGAAAGGCCCCTTGGAGCTAGTAATCATTTGGTTCTGTGTTTTCATTATATAGTTGAGCTACAAGTGGAGAGGGGAGCAGGAATAGGAAGGGAGAAACGAAACTACAAAAGGGGGGACTACACAGGCATGAGAAACTTCCTACAAGATGTTCAGTGGGAGAGAGAATTGGCAGGAAAACCTGTAAAAGAAATGATGGACTATGTGACAACCAAATGCAAAGAGGCAGAGGAGAGGTTTGTCCCCAAGGGAAACAGAAGTAACGGGAAGACCAGAACGAGTCCTTGGTTCACCCAAAGATGTATGCAGGCAAAAACTAAGTGCACTAGAGAATGGAAAAAGTACAGAAGACAAAGGACCCAGGAAAATAAAGAGATTAGCCGAAGAGCCAGAAACGAATATGCACAGGTAAGAAGGGAGGCTCAGCGACAATACGAAAATGATATAGCATCAAAAGTCAAGTCTGACCCAAAGCTGTTGTATAGCCACATCAGGAGGAAAACAACAGTCAAGGACCAGGTAATCAGGCTGAGGAAGGAAGGTGGGGAGTTCACAAGAAACGACCAAGAGGTATGTTAGGAGCTCAACATGAGATTTAAAGAAGTATTTACAGAGGAGACAGGAAGGACTCCAGGAATTCAGAAGAGGGAGGTATACCAACAAGTGCTGGATGAAATACACACAACCAAGGAGGAGGTGAAGAAGCTGTTATGTGAACTCGATACCTCAAAAGCGGTGGGACCTGACAACATTTCTCCGTGGGTCCTTAGAGAGGAAGCAGAGATGTTGTATGTGCCACTAACAAAAATCTTCAACACTTCCATTGAAACTGGGCAACTACCTGAGGTGTGGAAGATGGCAAATGTAGTCTCAATTTTTAAGAAAGGAGACAGACACGAGGCATTAAACTACAGACCTGTGTCACTGACGTGTATAGTATGCAAAGTCATGGAGAAGATCATCAGGAGGAGAGTTGTGGAGCACCTAGAAAGACACAAGCTTATAAACGACAACCAGCACGGTTTCAGGGAAGGAAAATCCTGTGTCACAAACCTACTGGAGTTTTAAGACAAGGTAACAGAAGTAAGACACGAGAGAGAGTGGTGGATAGACTGCATTTTCTTGGACTGCAAAAAGGCGTTCGACACAGTTCCTCACAAGAGGTTAATGCAAAAGCTAGAGGATCAAGCACACGTAACAGGAAAGGCACTGCAATGGATCAGAGAATATCTGACAGGGAGGCAACAACGAGTCATGTTACGTGACGAGGTGTCAGAGTGGGCACCTGTGACGAGTGGGGTTCCACAAGGGTCAGTCCTAGGACCTGTACTGTTTTTGGTATATGTGAATGACATAACGGAAGGGATAGACTCAGAAGTGTCCCTGTTTGCAGATGATGTGAAGTTAATGAGAAGAATTAAATCAGTTGAGGATCAGGTAGGACTACAAAGAGACCTAGACAGGCTACAAGCCTGGTCCAGTAAATGGCTTCTTGAATTTAACCCTGCCAAATGTAAAGTCAAGAAGATCGGGGAAGGGCAAAGAAGACCGCAGACAGAGTATAATCTAGGTGGCCAAAGACTGCAAACCTCACTCAAGGAAAAAGATCTTGGGGTGAGTATAATACCGAGCACATCTCCTGAGGAACACATCAACAGATAACTGCTGCAGCATATGGGCGGCTGGCAAACCTAAGAATAGCATTCCAATACCTCACTAAGGAATCGTTCAAGACTCTGTACACCATATACGTCAGGCCCATACTGGAGTATGCAGCACCAGTTTGGAACCCACACCTGGTCAAGCACGTCAAGAAATTAGAGAAAGTGCAGAGGTTTGCAAAAAGACTAGTCCCAGAGCTAAGGGGATTGTCCTACGGAGAAAGGTTAAGGGAAATCGGCCTGACGACGACACTAGAGGACAGGAGGGTTAGGGGAGACATGATAACGACATATAAAGTACTGCGAGGAATAGATAAGGTGGACAGAGACAAGATGTTCCAGCGAGGGGACACAGAAACAAGGGGTCACAATTGGAAGTTGAAGACTCCTATGAGTCAAAGAGATGTTAGGAAGTATTTCTTCAGTCATAGAGTTGTTAGGAAGTGGAATAGCTTAGAAAGCGACGTAGTGGAGGCAGGAACCATACATAGTTTTAAGACGAGGTTTGATAAAGCTCATGGAGCAGGGAGAGAGATGACCTAGTAGCAATCAGTGAAGAGGCGGGGCCAGGAGCTATGACTCGACCCCTGCAACCACAAATAGGTGGGTACACATACAGGTAGTTCTCCGGAAAGTAGGTGAAATTAGGTGAGTACACACACCAGTGCAGGAGCTATGGATCGACCCCTGCAATTACAATTAGGCGAGTACAAACACAGTTTTGGAAGATAAGGGAAATAGAGGAAGAGGCGTCAATAAATAAGGATACTACTATAGACAAAATAAGAAAAAAACAAAATGAGTGTCAACATCTAAATATATTTGTTGCTGCATTGCGACTCGAAACGGAATGTGAATTTGGTGACCTCCAAGATAACCGCCAAGAAGACCTCCAAGATGACCTCCAAGATGGCCGCCAAGAAGACCTCCAAGATGACCTCCAAGATGGCCGCCAAGAAGAGATGGACAAAATCTTTCAAAGGTTGTCTGAATGAAAGTAAACACAGATGTTGTGGATGTTTCTAGCGGAACACTGTGGATGTTATGGATGTTTCTAGCGGAACACTGTGGATGTTGTGGATGTTTCTAGTGGAACACTGTGGATGTTATGGATGTTTCTAGCGGAACACTGTGGATGTTGTGGATGTTTCTAGCAGAACACTGTGGATGTTGTGGATGTTTCTAGTGGAACACTGTGGATGTTGTGGATGTTTCTAGTGGAACACTGTGGATGTTGTGGATGTTTCTAGTGGAACACTGTGCATGTTGTGGATGTTTCTAGCAGAACACTGTGGATGTTGTGGATGTTTCTAGCGGAACACTCTGGATGTTGTGGATGTTTCTAGTGGAACACTGTGGATGTTGTGGATGTTTCTAGTGGAACACTGTGGATGTTGTGGATGTTTCTAGCGGAACACTCTGGATGTTGTGGATGTTTCTAGTGGAACACTGTGGATGTTGTGGATGTTTCTAGTGGAACACTGTGGATGTTGTGGATGTTTCTAGTGGAACACTCTGGATGTTGTGTATGTTTCTAGCGGAACACTGTGGATGTTTCTAGCGGAACACTCTGGATGTTGTGGATGTTTCTAGCGGAACACTGTGGATGTTGTGGATGTTTCTAGTGGAACACTGTGGATGTTGTGGATGTTTCTAGCGGAACACTGTGGATGTTGTAGATGTTTCTAGCGGAACACTGTGGATGTTGTGGATGTTTCTAGCGGAACACTCTGGATGTTGTGGATGTTTCTAGTGGAACACTGTGGATGTTGTGGATGTTTCTAGTGGAACACTGTGGATGTTGTGGATGTTTCTAGCGGAACACTGTGGATGTTGTAGATGTTTCTAGCGGAACACTGTGGATGTTGTGGATGTTTCTAGTGGAACACTGTGGATGTTGTGGATGTTTCTAGTGGAACACTGTGGATGTTGTGGATGTTTCTAGCGGAACACTCTGGATGTTGTGGATGTTTCTAGTGGAACACTGTGGATGTTGTGGATGTTTCTAGTGGAACACTGTGGATGTTGTGGATGTTTCTAGCGGAACACTCTGGATGTTGTGGATGTTTCTAGTGGAACACTGTGGATGTTGTGGATGTTTCTAGTGGAACACTGTGGATGTTGTGGATGTTTCTAGCGGAACACTCTGGATGTTGTGGATGTTTCTAGCGGAACACTGTGGATGTTGTGGATGTTTCTAGAGGAACACTGTGGATGTTGTGGATGTTTCTAGCGGAACACTGTGGATGTTGTGGATGTTTTTAGCGGAACACTGTGGATGTTGTGGATGTTTCTAGCGGAACACTGTGGATGTTGTGGATGTTTCTAGCGGAACACTGTGGATGTTGTGGATGTTTCTAGCGGAACACTGTGGATGTTGTGGATGTTTCTAGCGGAACACTGTGGATGTTGTGGATGTTTCTAGTGGAACACTGTGGATGTTGTGGATGTTTCTAGCGGAACACTGTGGATGTTGTGGATGTTTCTAGCGGAACACTGTGGATGTTGTGGATGTTTCTAGCGGAACACTTTGCATGTTGTGGATGTTTCTAGCGGAACACTGTGGATGTTGTGGATGTTTCTAGTGGAACACTGTGGATGTTGTGGATGTTTCTAGCGGAACACTGTGCATGTTGTGGATGTTTCTAGCGGAACACTGTGCATGTTGTGGATGTTTCTAGCGGAACACTGTGGATGTTGTGGATGTTTCTAGTGGAACACTGTGGATGTTGTGGATGTTTCTAGCGGAACACTGTGGATGTTGTGGATGTTTCTAGCGGAACACTGTGGATGTTGTGGATGTTTCTAGTGGAACACTGTGGATGTTGTGGATGTTTCTAGCGGAACACTGTGGATGTTGTGGATGTTTCTAGCAGAACACTGTGGATGTTGTGGATGTTTCTAGCAGAACACTGTGGATGTTTCTAGTGGAACACTGTGGATGTTGTGGATGTTTCTAGCGGAACACTGTGATGTTGTGGATGTTTCTAGCGGAACACTGTGATGTTGTGGATGTTTCTAGTGAACACTGTGATGTTGTGATGTTTCTAGCAGAACACTGTGGATGTTGTGGATGTTTCTAGGGAACACTGGATGTTGTGATGTTTTAGCGGAACACTGTGATGTTGTGGATGTTTCAACACTATGTTGGAAACACTGTGGATGTTGTGGATGTTTCTACGGAACACTGTGATGTTGTGGATGTTTCTAGCGAACACTGTGGATGTTGTGATGCTAGCAAAACACTGTGATGTTGTGGATGTTTCTAGCAGAACACTGTTGTGGATGTTTCTAGCGGAATACTGTGGATGTTGTGGATGTTTCTAGCGGAACACTCTGGATGTTGTGGATGTTTCTAGGAACATGTGATGTTTCACTGTGAACACTGTGTGTGGCTGTTTCTAGCGGAACACTGTGGATGTTGTGGATGTTTCTAGTGAAACACTGTGGATGTTTCTAGCAAAACACTGTGGATGTTGTGGATGTTTCTAGCGGAACACTGTGGATGTTGTGGATGTTTCTAGCGAAACACTGTGGATGTTTCTAGCAAAACATTGTGGATGTTGTGGATGTTTCTAGCGGAACACTGTGGATGTTGTGGATGTTTCTAGCGGAATACTGTGCATGTTGTGGATGTTTCTAGAGGAACAGTGTGGATGTTGTGGATGTTTCTAGTGGAACACTGTGGATGTTGTGGATGTTTCTAGCGGAACACTGTGCATGTTGTGGATGTTTCTAGCGGAATACTGTGCAAAGAACATGGAAGTGAAAATTTAAAAATAAGAAAGGGAAGTGGAGAGCGATGGTAGAGGAGGCAGAGGTAAACTAAAAGGAAGAGCGAGGAGAAACACGTTGCAGACATGTTCACTGGAGACCAGACAAAGTCATGATACAAAATACAAGAGAGTTGTTAATGTCTGATAAGACAAGTTGGGAAGATAACTCGGCAGATAAGGATCGCTGCTGATTTACACCCTTACAGAGACTAAAGGCAAATGAAAACCAGGATAGGTAGGAAAATTAGGTTAGGAAAACTTAGGGAAACATAGAAATTTAGTTGAAAGTGGATGAAAAAATGTAAATAACAGGTATACTGAGGTTTTTATAAAAATTACCTGGACGAACACCATTTGAAGATGTAATTCAGTGGCCACTTTATCCGAGAATGATAGCACATACTGTTTAATACCTGCATCTGTATTTCAACGCATGCAATAGCAATAGTACAGAGTGAGACATAAGTTTTTAATGCAGATAAACGTTAGCGTTGAAGACCTGAAGGGACGTAGAAGAATTCTCAATATATCACATGCAAACTTATATTACAGTTTCTTGAATAAAAATGGCAAATTAGACAAACAGGCAAAAACTGATTCAAACTTTTTTTCCCAGTTTTGTCTATTAAAACACAATTTGGAACCTACAAGCGCTTCTGTATGTGACACTGACTGGTGTTGAAGAATCAAGTAAGTAAATTAGCATGAAAACAAGCAAGTAATTTTAATTAGGTTTTCGGTACAAAATATTGATTTTTTTTACAAAGGTCTTGAGGTAAAATAAGCCACATAAAGTACAGTTAACTTAAGATAATTCAATAAAATTAGTTACTTCACATAAACCAATTTGTTTAATAAAACTGACACGTGTAAATTTATTCAATCTCAAATCAAGAAGATTCCTTCAGTACACAGCACTAAAAGTTTAAAGCTGACCAGAAGACGCAGTCTCCAGTCATTGCTCATAATCCAATAATATTAGTACCTACTCAGTTTATATACCCAAAAATCGTTTCATCCATTTCGTAAAGAGGTTCAAATGTTTTGGTGTCTTTTTTGAAGGTTCCAAGCTAAACCACTGAAGATTTTGGAAGTTATCCGAGTTATTCCAGGATGCTGGGACACTATTCTACATCCTTGGCCATAAGACACGTCAGCATGCCAGGTGTTACAAGAAGTTGGTTCTCATTACTGTACAGAAGAGTTGAAAATTTGACGGCAAGTGGGTGAGGTGTTCTTGAGATATGAGTGAAATAAAACTGAAAAGTTAGAAGAAGAAAAAATTTCAGCCTCATAAAAGTATTCCTTCAAGAGTACCTAATATTCCTTCAAGAGTACCTAATATTCCTTCAAGAGTACCTAATATTTCTTCAAGAGTACCTTATATTCCTTCAAGGGTACCTAATATTCCTTCAAGAGTACCTAATATTCCTTCAAGAGTACCTAATATTCCTTCAAGAGTACCTAATATTCTTCAAGAGTACCTATATTCCTTCAAGGGTACCTAATATTCCTTCAAGAGTACCTAATATTCTTCAAGAGTACCTTATATTCCTTCAAGGGTACCTAATATTCCTTCAAGAGTACCTAATATTCCTTCAAGAGTACCTAATATTCCTTCAAGAGTACCTAATATTTCTTCAAGAGTACCTTATATTCCTTCAAGGGTACCTAATATTCCTTCAAGAGTACCTAATATTCCTTCAAGAGTACCTAATATTCCTTCAAGAGTACCTAATATTTCTTCAAGAGTACCTTATATTCCTTCAAGGGTACCTAATATTCCTTCAAGAGTACCTAATATTCCTTCAAGAGTACCTAATATTCCTTCAAGAGTACCTAATATTCCTTCAAGAGTACCTAATATTCCTTCAAGGTACCTAATATTCCTTCAAGGGTACCTAATATTCCTTCAAGAGTACCTAATATTCCTTCAAGGTACTAATATTCCTTCAGAGTACCTAATATTCTTTCAAGGGTACCTAATATTCCTTCAAGAGTACCTAATATTCTTTCATGAGTACCTAATATTCCTTCAAGGGTACCTAATATTCCTTCAAGGTACCTAATATTCCTTCAAGAGTACCTAATATTCCTTCAAGTGTACCTAATATTCCTTCAAGGTACCTAATATTCCTTCAAGAGTACCTAATATTCTTTCATGAGTACCTAATATTCCTTCAAGGTACCTAATATTCCTTCAAGGTACCTAATATTCCTTCAAGAGTACCTAATATTCCTTCAAGTGTACCTAATATTCCTTCAAGGTACCTAATATTCCTTCAAGGTACCTAATATTCTTTCAAGAGTACCTAATATTCCTTCAAGGGTACCTAATATTCCTTCAAGGTACCTAATATTCCTTCAAGAGTACCTAATATTCCTTCAAGTGTACCTAATATTCCTTCAAGGGTACCTAATATTCCTTCAAAGGTACCTAATATTCCTTCAAGGTACCTAATATTCCTTCAAGAGTACCTAATATTCCTTCAAGAGTACCTAATATTCCTTCAAGAGTACCTAATATTCCTTCAAGGGTACCTAATATTCCATCAAGGGTACCTAATATTCCTTCAAGAGTACCTAATATTCCTTCAAGAGTACCTAATATTCCTTCAAGAGTACCTAATATTTCTTCAAGAGTACCTTATATTCCTTCAAGGGTACCTAATATTCCTTCAGGAGTACCTAATATTCCTTCAAGAGTACCTAATATTCCTTCAAGAGTACCTAATATTTCTTCAAGAGTACCTTATATTCCTTCAAGGGTACCTAATATTCCTTCAAGAGTACCTAATATTTCTTCAAGAGTACCTTATATTCCTTCAAGAGTACCTAATATTCCTTCAAGAGTACCTAATATTCTTCAAGAGTACCTAATATTCCTTCAAGAGTACCTAATATTTCTTCAAGAGTACCTTATATTCCTTCAAGAGTACCTAATATTCCTTCAAGAGTACCTAATATTTCTTCAAGAGTACCTTATATTCCTTCAAGAGTACCTAATATTCCTTCAAGAGTACCTAATATTTCTTCAAGAGTACCTTATATTCCTTCAAGGGTACCTAATATTCCTTCAAGAGTACCTAATATTCCTTCAAGAGTACCTAATATTCCTTCAAGAGTACCTAATATTTCTTCAAGAGTACCTTATATTCCTTCAAGGGTACCTAATATTCCTTCAAGAGTACCTAATATTTCTTCAAGAGTACCTTATATTCCTTCAAGAGTACCTAATATTCCTTCAAGAGTACCTAATATTTCTTCAGGAGTACCTTATATTCCTTCAAGGGTACCTAATATTCCTTCAAGAGTACTTAATATTCCTTCAAGAGTACCTAATATTCCTTCAAGAGTACCTAATATTCCTTCAAGAGTACCTAATATTTCTTCAAGAGTACCTTATATTCCTTCAAGGGTACCTAATATTCCTTCAAGAGTACCTAATATTCCTTCAAGAGTACCTAATATTCCTTCAAGAGTACCTAATATTTCTTCAAGAGTACCTTATATTCCTTCAAGGGTACCTAATATTCCTTCAAGATTACCTAATATTCCTTCAAGAGTACCTAATATTCCTTCAAGAGTACCTAATATTTCTTCAAAAGTACCTTATATTCCTTCAAGGGTACCTAATATTCCTTCAAGAGTACCTAATATTCCTTCAATAGTACCTAATATTCCTTCAAGAGTACCTAATATTCCTTCAAGGTACCTAATATTCATTCAAGGGTACCTAATATTCCTTCAAGAGTACCTAATATTCCTTCAAGAGTACCTAATATTCCTTCAAGAGTACCTAATATTCTTTCAAGGGTACCTAATATTCCTTCAAGAGTACCTAATATTCCTTCATGAGTACCTAATATTCCTTCAAGGGTACCTAATATTCCTTCAAGGGTACCTAATATTCCTTCAAGAGTACCTAATATTCCTTCAAGTGTACCTAATATTCCATCAAGGGTACCTAATATTCCTTCAAGAGTACCTAATATTCCTTCAAGAGTACCTAATATTCCTTCAAGGGTACCTAATATTCCTTCAAGGTACCTAATATTCCTTCAAGAGTACCTAATATTCCTTCAAGTGTACCTAATATTCCTTCAAGGGTACCTAATATTCCTTCAAGGGTACCTAATATTCCTTCAAGAGTACCTAATATTCCTTCAAGAGTACCTAATATTCCTTCAAGAGTACCTAATATTCCTTCAAGGGTACCTAATATTCCTTCAAGGTACCTAATATTCCTTCAAGTGTACCTAATATTCCTTCAAGGGTACCTAATATTCCTTCAAGGGTACCTAATATTCCTTCAAGGGTACCTAATAAAATAGTGAATTAGGTTTCATTGAGCCTAATAGCAAACACAACTTTGTTTTCTTGAAAACACATCAGAGATGAAAATTTAAAGTTGATAAAAAGAGGTATTGGTATTCTCCAGGTATCACAAGGATTCCAAGTTAAATTAAAAAAAATAGTATAATTAATCTGCCCGCACATGAACTAAACTTAATGGGTGGTATCCCGGTCACACGATGAGTCAGCCATTAAATACAGAAGCCATACACAAGTGGCAGACTGAAATAAAAAATTATTTAAGTGGAATAAAAACTTAACACTCTTTATCACACAAAATTGGTAGCTGGAGACCAACACATTTGAATGTCAGTCTCAGTCATTGCTGAGTTAGCAGCTAAAAATAATATTTTTGAATGTTTCAATCTATGTCACAGAGGGTTTTGAAGATATCAAAGCCATTCAAGGATGCTAGGAACTTTGACAACAGGGAACCTGAACATGCCAGTTATTTACAAAATTTTGTCCTGGTTACCGTACACGAGCGATGAAATTGAAATCCGTTGAAATCTGAAAAGTTGGAAATAGAAAAAGGATCAGAGATCCTCTCAAAGGTCCCGAAGGTTCCAGATAGGAAAATTAGATAAAAAAATTACCATAATGGAAAAACAATAGATTAACATATCTCGTAGGTCAAAAGAGAGGCATCTACAGGCGAATCAAAAGGGCAGAGGGGCACTTAAGAAATCAGTAAATTCAATTAAAAAGAGAATAAAAAAAAGGAATAAGAAAACCCAAAAGAGATTATGAAGTTAAAGTCGCAATGGACTCGAGGATTAACTAAAGGATTCCTTCATGTAAATAAGAGTAAGATTAGGGACAAGACAGACCCACTTAAAAGCTGCTCAGGTTAACTGACTGAGAGTGAGAAACAAATATGCTCAGTCTTCATCACATAATAAAAAATAATAAAAATCAGTAATAAAAATTCAGTACAAAAATAATACACAAGATCAGTATAAATAGTAAACACACAAGTATCAGTACAGAACAGTAACACACAAGTATCAGTACAGAACAGTAACACAGATCACTACAGACGTAACACCAGTAGTTACTATGAACATAGACAATCAGGTGTTATACACGTCATTTTCCTGCTACTGTCAGGGAGGCTGGAGTGGGGATAACACCATCGTGGCTACTGTCAGTGGGAATAACACCATCGTGGCTACTGTCAGGGAGGCTGGAGTGGGAATAACACCATCGTGGCTACTGTCAGGGAGGCTGGAGTGGGAATAACACCATCGTGACTACTGTCAGGGAGGCTGGAGTGGGAATAACACCATCGTGGCTACTGTCAGGGAGGCTGGAGTGGGAATAACACCATCGTGGCTACTGTCAGGGAGGCTGGAGTGGGAATAACACCACCGTGACTACTGTCAGGGAGGCTGGAGTGGGAATAACATCACCGTGGCTACTGTTGAATCCAAATTAGGAAATCATGAATTATAAATAACAATTAATAACAATAATAATAAAATTATTATCAGCGACCACTGTCAGCCTCAGAGTTATTTCTGAGTTACCAGACTTTGCCACGTGGAGGCCAGTGGTTCGTCTTTAAGGTCCACCCCCCTCCCTTGCCTGCCTCACCCAGGTTCATGTGTCCAGGAATCCATCCGTGGGCCCCCGGATGTCTCCCCTTCCTCACTTCCCTAAGGTCAGCTTTCCTCTCTCTCTCTCTCTCTCTCTCTCTCTCTCTCTCTTTTCCTTCTCTCCTTCCAGTCAGCCTCCCAGGTTCATGTCCAGGAATCCATCCGTCCGCCCGATGTTTCCCTTCCCACTTCCAAGGTCAGCCTCACAACACCTTCCCCAGGTTCATGTATCCAGGAATCCATCCGTTCCGCTCGGATGTTCCCTTCCTCACTTACCCAAGGTCAGCCTCACACTGACCTGGTATTCATGCCTTCCCCAGGTTCATGTATCCGGGAATCCATCCGTCACCGCCGGATGTTTCCCTTCCCCACTTACCAAGTCAGCCTCAGGGAAGGTCAGGTTCATGATCCAGGAATCATCCGTTCCCCGGATGTTCCCTTCCCCACTTACCCAAGGTCAGCCTCAACAACAACCTTCCCCAAGTTCATGTATCCAGGAATCCATCCGTTCGCTCCCGGATGTCTTCCCTTCCCCACTTACCTAAGGTCGGCGGTGCCTTCCCTGGATCAGTCTCCAGGAGTTCACTTGTCACCTCAGGTGGACTCCCTTCCCCACTTCCCCAGAGTCAGCGGTTGCCACCCCCAGTGACCTTGCTGGGTGGAAACTTGGTGTTGTCTAGCTGGTCTACGGTAGAGACTGTCCAGGTGGGTGGAATTACTGGAGGTGACACACAGAAAACTGTGTCCAGTAATTACACCCACCAAGACAGCCACGACCGTACACCAGCTAGACGAGACCAAGCTGCCACAAGCTCCCCCACCCAGGAGAGGCTAGGAAATATAAATTTTGGAATTCCTTTTATATTGCACTATGAATTTATACTTAGTTCGAGTTATTTTTGCTTATTTATCAGTTTAAAAGTATTTGTGAGTGTTTTATTTCATGTCGATGAATGTCCAAGTGTTGAAGAACTTTTCCACCTCCATCAAAACTGTATTAAATATTACACTGTTTTCATTTTTTTTTATTTATTGGTCTTTTTCATTTGACACTGAAAGGCTAACAAGCGCACAAACATATACATATATAAGTATTTTCACATACATTTATACTCTGGTTTACGGTATTTTGACGACATTCTTTGTGAAACATGTAAATATATAAAGTCGGGACACGTTTGTGAAACTAGTGGAGGACTGTGTCATGTGTACATATTCGTATGTATGAATGAGTGTAATGCTTACGTGTTATTGTGTATGGGTGTCATGTGTATATGTTACTGTGAGTTGATGAATGTCATGTGTACATGTTTTTTTATAAAAATGAATGTAATGTTCACATAATGTGTATGAGTGTCACATATTGTGTATGAGTGTACATGTTATTGTGTATTGATGAGTGTCAAATGCGAATCTCTAAATCTCCTCCATGAAAACTGTAAAACAATTATAATAATTTGTTTCTCGTGTGTTGTAAATGTATTTGAAAGTCGCAGATGGAATCAATGGCAAATGCATACATATATACATAAATGAACGCACATGAAGTACGTATGTATGTATATATATATATATATATATATATATATATATATATATATATATATATATATATATATATATATATATATATGCAAAAAGATCACAGTAATCAGGTGATATCAAAATATGCAAGACAACCACTATGAAAAAATAGAGGAATTCCAAGCGCTTTCGTGACTACTCACATTATCAAGGAACTATAAAAGGAAACATGACAAGAGGACTTATATATGGGGCAGAATACACCTCACAGTCACATCACACTAACAAAGACTACACCTCACAGTAGCGTAACATCGCACGACTCTGTGAAGAGAGACTTTAACCATCCAATTGATTTTCAAAATGCTGAGAAGGTTGCATCAAACAAGTCCATGGTTGAGAGGAATATAATAGAATCATGTTTCATTAAAAGCAGTTTTGAAAATAATATGAATATTTCTTTTGGTTTATATAAATTGGATTCTTTTATAATTAATAAAATTTGGGAAGAATTTAATGATAAATTGGACTAATCTTAATTCTTGGGAAGAGTTTCAGGTCCTTTCTTGTTTTCCTCTTCACAGAGTCGTGCGATGTTACGCTACTGTGAGGTGTAGTCTTTGTTAGTGTGATGTGACTGTGAGGTGTATTCTGCCCCATATATAAGTCCTCTTGTCATGTTTCCTTTTATAGTTCCTTGATAATGTGAGTAGTCACGAAAGCGCTTGGAATTCCTCTATTTTTCATAGTGGTTGTCTTGCATATATATATATATATATATATATATATATATATATATATATATATATATATATATATATATATATATATATATATATATATATATATATATATATATATATTGTGTGTGTGTGTGTGTGTAAGTGTGTGTGTGTGTGTGTGTGTGTGTGTGTGTGTGTGTGTGTGTGTGTACTCACCTAGTTGTGGTTGCATGGGTCGAGACATAGCTCCTGGCCCCACCTCTTCACTGGCTACTACTGGGTCACTCTCCCTGCGCCATGAGCTTTATCATACCTCTTCTTAAAGCTATGTATGGAACCTGCCTCCACTACATCGCTTCCCAAACTATTCCACTTCCCGACCACTCTGACTGAAGAAATAATTCCTAACATCCCTGTGATTCATCTGAGTCTTCAACTACCAACTGTGTCCCCTTGTTGCTGTGTCCCATCTCTGGAACATTCTGTCTCTGTCCACCTTGTCAATTCCTCTCAGTATTTTATATGTCGTTATCATGTTTCCCCTATCTCTCCTGTCCTCCAGTGTCGTCTTGTCGATTTCCTTTAACCTCTCCTCATAAGACATACCCCTTAGCTCCAGGACTAGTCTTGTTGCAAACCTTTGCACTTTTTCTAGTTTCTTTACGTGCTTTGCTAGTTGTGGGTTCCAAACTGGTACTCCAATATGGGCCTAACGTACACAGTGTACAGGGTCCTGAACGATGTGTGTGTGTGTTAGTTACCATTTTGTCCTAGGCACATGTCGATTTGACACTAGGCCTGTTGTATGTATGTGTGTGAGTGTGTGTGTGTGTAAGGAAACACTTCGAAATGTTTCCGCCCCGTCGGGAATAGAACCCGGTGCCTCCACTGGCATCCGGCTGTGTAGCTGAGAGTTTCACTGGGCCACTGGGGGTGTGTGTGTGTGTGTGTGTGTGTGTGTGTGTGTGAGTGTGTGTACAGAGTTTCAACATAGTATGTTAATAAAGCTGTGTTTACAGTGACACCTGGTCTACATGATGGCTTGCTTTGTATATATTGACCAAAGTACTATGACATCACACGTCTTTAACACCACAGGTGACATTACACATAATCTAAGACCCAGTTTTTTGGGTAAATCTTTACCGTCTTTCTTGCATATTATAACTTATGTCAACACTATAGCTACCAAAACATTACCTAAGATTAAATACATTTGTAACTCTACTAACATCTCTCATATATCTTTTACAATCCTATAAATGCACCCAAGTGCTGCTTTCCTTTATATAAGTGTTGTTGTTCACTCATGTATTTCAGTGTTTACACTTGACCCGCAGATTACCTTCTCTTTCTGAATTCACATTTTCTTTGTTAACCATATTTTATTTTCCATCACTTCAACAATCATAATTCTGACATACACTTTATATGGTAAGGTCAACAGGCTTATTACATTATAATTATTATATTCTTTAAAGTTTTTTTTATCTTTTCTTCTTTAATAAACATTATGAACAAAATCATTAACTATTCCAGTACTTTATTACAACTGCGTCACACTCTTCAGTCTTAATACATTCCAAATTTCCCATTTTTAACGTTCTTATTGTTTCATTTCTGTTATACTGATTGTTGACAGCATAGTTAGGCTGACAGCAAAGTCAGGCAGGCTGACAACAGAGTCAGCCTGGCTGACAGCAGAGTCAGCCAGGTTGACAGCATAGTCAACCGGCTGACAGCAGAGTCAACCGGCTGACAGCAGAGTCAGCCAGGCTGACAGCTGTTCCACAAAACTGTGCTCTTCTTTATTGTGAATTATTATGTAGACTATACAAGTTTTTTCTGATGTTTACTTTTCACTTTTATCTACACATACACATCACTCCAGACACACTACTACGAACACACATATATACATACATGTGTACACGTTCTCATAGGTATATCTGCACTCTCCCACACCATTGTTCTGTATAGTGTAAGAGAAATAAGAAAATTCTTGAATGAGGGTTACAATACTTTGATGAAATATTTTGGGAAAATATGTAAATATGTAAAGAAGTGACTAACTTGAGAGACTTGTGGTTAAGACAAAGAAGATATTCTTATAATTCATCTAATTTGGTGGTCGCTGCCACAACCTGGCCAGTACGACTGTGTGTTAATATCTCCGATACTGGTATATACTCTGATGTATGAATGTTAACATTATTGCACACTGAATGTTGTGATGCACTATGTTGCAGAGATATATGGCACAAAGTTAGTAAGTAATGAAAAAGACACAATTGTAGAAAGGAACTATTGAATGAAGAAGTTTGTTTCACAGGTGAAAGTTCCTCTTTGTTGTTATGTGTTTTTTCACCACCATCGTTGTGTTGTGATGTGTATAAAGTCTGTCTGCTACACCACAGTTAATAACACTGTATGTAACCTGTTTCGTAAATAACTAATTAAAGACTTATTGGCGGGATTCTTTTCTTAGGTATAAGACTAGACGCTATTTTAAGAATACTACTAGAAGGATTGTTACCAAAAGACTATTGGCAGGATTCTGTTGGAAATAGAGTGTTGGCAGGACTCAGCTGGTAAAAGACTTAAGGCAGCTGTTCGTTTGATACGTATAAGATGAATCAAGTCTGCGTGATGGTGGTGTCTCCACGGAGACTATAATTTCAGCGACTTTTTATTTCAGTTCTCTTCTGGTGGGAAAAACTTTTGTCTCTTCGTCACATTGCAGATATAATCAGTGCAGATGTTTCCTCTAGTAAATTAAGGATGGATGATTTATATGAGCGAACACAGTGGAGGGTGACCATTATCATTCCATGGCTGTGTCCTCTTTCGTCCGCAGAAAAATAGTACTGGATGAAATCTGGCAAACCTCAATTACAACAACTAATACATTCCAAGAAGTAAGGAATGGCACCAAGCCCAGCTTGACACCAACTGCTAATAAAATGGTGACCAATAGAAAATTCGCTGTGCTGGACAAAGTTGGTAGGCAGTGATATTGTTCCACAGAGGAAACCAGAATTAAACAACGCAAAATTACATGATTTCCTGGAATGACTGATGTTATTTGATGTGGGGACATGTGGGGACATGTGGTGACATGTGGGGACATGTGGGGACATGTGGTGACATGTGGGGACATGTGGGGACATGTGGTGACATGTGGGGACATGTGGGGACATGTGGTGACATGTGGGGACTCGATTAGCAACAAATAATAGTGAGAGGATGATTTTGAAAAAATCATGTGAAACATTTTTATAGCCGAGAGTGTGATAGACTGTACAGCATACTACAGATTTTTTTCAAAAAATTATAAATAAAAAAATTATATACATAAATTTATTTGTTTATTTATTTATTTAATTTATTTATTTATTTATTTTATTTATTTATTTATTTATTGTAACATCAATTATTCACGACTAGTTTCGGAGTTTATCATCAGACACTGTACAAAATCATAGAAGATCAGTTATAAAGAACCTGATCTTAACACATGCTAAACATTATGTTATTATAAGTATTAAGAAAAGATAAAAAATAAAAAGTAGGAATAGAGTTATATAGTTTATTTTCAAAAAAGGTGCCTAAGTATGCTCAACAAAGGCAAGACAACGGTGCCTAAGTATACTCAACAAAGGCAAGACAACGGTGCCTAAGTATACTCAACAAAGGCAAGACAACGGTGCCTAAGTATGCTTAACAAAGGCAAGACAACGCTGCCTAAGTATGCTCAACAAAGGCAAGACAACGGTGCCTAAGTATGCTCAACAAAGGCAAGACAACAGTGCCTAAGTATGCTCAACAAAGGCAAGACAACAGTGCCTAAGAATGCTCCAAAAATCTAGTAGATTTCTTATATTTACTCACTCCTCGAGGCTGAACGTCCTCTTAATGGTCAGTTTGGTATTGTTAGGCGGCTAATCAATGTTTGTTTTGAAGCATTTTTGAATATATCGCAGCCTCAGGCATATTTATTGAATATATATGCCTGAGGCTGGGATGGAAATATCATAAATTTTACGGTACTAATAGTAGCTCTTATATGTTTTAGTTATATTCAGTAATAAAATCAGTAGAGAATTGTGATTCCTATGCTTAAATATGTAAAACGATGAAACATTTAAGTCTCTATTATATTTTGTTCTTGCGATGAGTAAGATAATGCGAGCGTGTGATTTTTTATAGGCCTTCGGGATTTCAGCAGGGGCCCTGGAGATCCTGTGGCAATGTTTTTTTTTTTGGTCTTCCATCTGGATCGATTATTCATGCCCATGGAATCTGGAAAACAACCTGAGCAAACTTAAACAAGCCATCTGAATTACAAAGTAACTCCTAAGAATATACGATCACAAATTAAGTATGGAGGAGGGTAAGGCTCCTAGGGATTGGCAGAGAGCAGGCAAAGGGGTCAAAAGTGAGTGTAAAAATTATAGGGGAATAAGCCTGTTGAGTATACTACTTGGTAAAGTGTATGACAGAGTTATTATTGAAATAATTAAGAGTAAAACGGAGAGCAGGATCGCAGACGAACAAGCAGGCTTTAGGAAGGTTAGGGGGTGAGTAGACCAAGTGAAAGATATAGATGAACAGTATTTAGATAAGGGTAAAGAGTGACTCACGAAATCGTAATGACACGATTGCAAACAAACCATACCATGGGCGGGGATAGAACCCACGATCAGAGGGTCGGTCTGGAGTTTTATGACTTTCTGATCGCGGGTTCTATCCCCGCCCGTGGTATGGTAGTGTTACAACCCCAGTAATACGCTCAGGTAGTGTTACAACCCCAGTGGTACGCTCAGGTAGTGTTGCAACCACAGTGGTACGTTCAGGAAGTGTTACAATCCTAGTGGTACGGTCATGTAGTGTTACAACTCCAGTGGTACGCTCAGGTGGTGTTACAACCACAGTGGTACGCTCAAGTAATGTTACAACCTTAGTAGTACGCTCAGGTAGTGCTACAACCCTAGTGGTACGCTCAGGTAATTTACAACCCCAGTGGTACGTTCAGGTAGTGTTGCAATCCCAGTGGTACGCTCATGTAGTGTTACAACCACAGTGGTACGCTTAGGCAGTGTTACAATCACAGTTATACGCTCAGGTAGTGTTACAACCACAGTGGTACGGTCAGGAAGTGTTACAACCACAGTGATACGCTCAGGTAGTGTTACAACCACAGTGGTACGCTCTGGTAGTGTTACAACCACAGTGGTACGCTCAAGTAGTGCTACAACCCCAGTTGTACGCTCAGGTAGTGCTACAACCTCAGTGGTACGCTCAGGTAGTGTTACAACCTCAGTGGTACGCCAGGTAGTGTTACAACCCCAGTAGTACGCTCAGGTAGTGTTACAACCACAGTGGTACGCTCAGGTAGTGTTACAACCACAGTGATACGCTCAGGTAGTGTTACAACCACAGTGGTATGCTCAGTAGTGTTACAGCCTCAGTGGTACGGTCAGGTAGTGTTACAACCCCAGTAGTACGCTCAGGATTGTTACAACCTCAGTGGTATGCTCAGGTAGTGTTACAACCCAGTGGTACGCTCAGGTAGTGTTACATCCCCAGTGGTACGCTCAGGTAGTGTTACAACCCCAGTGGTACGCTCAGGTAGTGTTACATCCTCAGTGGCAAGCTCAGGTAGTGTTACAACCCCAATAGTACGCTCAGGTAGTGTTACAACACCAGTGGTACGCTCAGGTAGTGTTACAACCCTAGTAGTACGCTCAGGTAGTGTTACAACCCCAGTAATACGCTCAGGTAGTGTTACAACCCCAGTGGTACGCTCAGGTAGTGTTACAACCCCAGTGGTACGCGCAGGTAGTGTTACAACTCCAGTGGTACTCTCAGGTAGTTTTACAACTCCAGTGTTACGCTCAGGTAGTGTTACAACCCCACTGGTACGCTCAGGTAGAGTTACAACCCCAGTGGTACGCTCAGGTAGTGTTACAACCCCAGTGATACGCTCAGGAAGTGTTACAACCCCAGTGGTATGCACAGATAGTGTTACAAACCCAGTGGTACGCTCAGGTAGTGTTACAACCACGGTGATACGCTCAGGTAGTGTTACAACCACAGGGGTACGCTCAGGTAGTGTTACAACCTCAGTGGTACGCTCAGGTAGTGTTACAACCCCAGTAGTACGCGCAGGTAGTGTTACAACCCCAGTGGTACGCTCAGGTAGTGTTACAACCTCCCCAGTAGTACGCTCAGGTAGTTTTACAACCACAGTGGTACGCTCAGGTAGTGTTACAACCTCAGTAGTACGCTCAGGTAGTGTTACAACCTCAGTGGTACGCTCAGGTAGTGTTACAACCCCAGTAGTACGCTCAGGTAGTGTTACAACCTCCCTAGTAGTACGCTCAGGTAGTTTACAACCACAGTGGTACGCTCAGGTAGTGTTACAACCTCAGTAGTACGCTCAGGTAGTGTTACAACCTCAGTGGTACGCTCAGGTAGTGTTACAACCCCAGTAGTACGCTCAGGTAGTGTTACAACCTCAGTGGTACGCTCAGGTAGTGTTACAACCTCAGTGGTACGCTCAGGTAGTGTTACAACCCCAGTAGTACGCTCAGGTAGTGTTACAACCACAGTGGTACGCTCAGGTAGTGTTACAACCACAGTGATACGCTCAGGTAGTGTTACAACCACAGTGGTATGCTCAGGTAGTGTTACAGCCTCAGTGGTACGGTCAGGTAGTGTTACAACCCCAGTAGTACGCTCAGGTATTGTTACAACCTCAGTGGTATGCTCAGGTAGTGTTACAACTCCAGTGGTACGCTCAGGTAGTGTTACATCATCAGTGGTACGCTCAGGTAGTGTTACAACCCCAGTGGTACGCTCAGGTAGTGTTACATCCTCAGTGGCAAGCTCAGGTAGTGTTACAACCCCAATAGTACGCTCAGGTAGTGTTACAACACCAGTGGTACGCTCAGGTAGTGTTACAACCCTAGTAGTACGCTCAGGTAGTGTTACAACCCCAGTAATACGCTCAGGTAGTGTTACAACCCCAGTGGTACGCTCAGGTAGTGTTACAACCCCAGTGGTACGCGCAGGTAGTGTTACAACTCCAGTGGTACTCTCAGGTAGTTTTACATCTCCAGTGTTACGCTCAGGTAGTGTTACAACCCCACTGGTACGCTCAGGTAGAGTTACAACCCCAGTGGTACGCTCAGGTAGTGTTACAACCCAAGTGATACGCTCAGGAAGTGTTACAACCCCAGTGGTATGCACAGGTAGTGTTACAAACCCAGTGGTACGCTCAGGTAGTGTTACAACCACGGTGATACGCTCAGGTAGTGTTACAACCACAGGGGTACGCTCAGGTAGTGTTACAACCCCATGGTACGCGCAGGTAGTGTTACAACTCCAGTGGTACTCTCAGGTAGTTTTACAACCCCAGTGGTACGCTCAGGTAGAGTTACAACCCCAGTGGTACGCTCAGGTAGTGTTACAACCCCAGTGATACGCTCAGGAAGTGTTACAACCCCAGTGGTATGCACAGGTAGTGTTACAACCCCAGTAGTACGCTTAGATAGTGTTACAACCTAAGTGGTACGTTCAGGTAGTGTTACAACCCCAGTGGTACGCTCAGATAGTGTTACAACCCCAGTAGTACGCTTAGATAGTGTTACAACCTCAGTGGTACGCTCAGGTAGTGTTACAACCCCAGTAGTACGCTCAGGTAGTGTTACAACCCCAGTAGTACGCTCAGGTAGTTTTACAAAAACAGTGGTACAACCCCAGTGGTACGCTCAGGAAGTGTTACAACCCCAGTTGAACGGTCAGGTTGTGTTACAAGCCCAGTGGTACGCTCAGGTTGTGTTACAACCTCAGTGGTACGCTCAGGTAGTGTTACAACCCCAGTAGTACGCTCAGGTAGTGTTACACCCCAAGTGGTACGCTCAGGTAGTGTTACAACCCCAGTGGTAAGCTCAGGTAGTGTTACAACCCTAGTGGTACGCTCAGGTAGTGTTACAACTCCAGTGGCACGTTCAGGTAGGTTTACAACCACAGTGGTACGCTCAGGTAGTGCTACAACCCAAATGGTACGTTCAGGTAGTGTTACAACCACAGTGTTATGTTTAGATAGTGTTACAACAACAGTGGTACGCTCAAGAAGTGTTACAACTCCAGTGGCACGCTCAGGTAGTGTTACAACCACAGTGGTACGCTCAGATAGTGTTACAACCCCAGTGGTACGCTCAGGTTGTGTTACAACCCCAGTGGTACGATCAGGTAGTGTTACAACCCCAGTGGTACGCTCAGGTAGTGTTACAACCACAGTGGTACGCTCAGGTAGTGTTACAACGACAGTGGTACACTCAAGTAGTGTTACAACCACAGTGATACGCTCAGGTAGTGTTGCAACCACAGTGGTACGCTCAGGTAGTGTTACAACCACAGTGGTACTCTCAGGTAGTATTACAACCACAGTGGTACGCTCAGGTAGTGTTACAACCACAGTGGTACAACCACAGGGGTACAACACCAGTGGTACGTTCAGGAAGTGTTACAACCCCAGTGGTACGCTCAGGTAGTGTTACAATCCCAGTGGTACGCTCAGGTAGTGTTACAACCACAGTGGTACGCTCAGGTAGTGTTATAAACACAGTGATACGCTCAGGTAGTGTTACAAGCACAGTGGCACAACCCCAGTGGTACGCTCAGGAAGTGTTACAACCTCAGGGTACGGTCAGGTAGTGTTACAACCCCTGTGGTACGCTCAGGTAGTGTTACAACCCCAGTGGTACGCTCAGGTAGTGTTACAACCACAGTGATACGCTCAGGTAGTGTTACAACCCCAGTGATACGCTCAGGAAGTGTTTCAACCACAGTGGTACGCTCAGGTAGTGTTACAACCACAGTGGTACGCTCAGGTAGTGTTACAACCACAGTGATACGCTCAGGTAGTGTTACAACACAAGTGGTACGCTCAGGTAGTTTTACAATTACAGTGGTAAGCTCAGGTAGTGTTACAACCATAGTGGTACGCTCAGGTAGTATTACAACAACAGTGGTACGCTCAGGTAGTGTTACATCCACAGTGGTACGCTCAGGTAGTGTTACAACCACAGTGGTACAACCCCAGTGGTACGCTCAGGTTGTGTTAGAACCTCAGTGGTACGCTCTGGTAGTGTTACAACCACAGTGGTACGCTCAGGTAGTGTTTCAACACCAGTGGTACGCTCAGATAGTGTTACAACCATAGTGGTACGCTCAGGTAGTATTACAATTACAGTGGTACGCTCAGGTAGTGTTACATCCACAGTGGTACGCTCAGGTAGTGTTACAACCACAATGGTACAACCCAAGTGGTACGCTCAGGAAGTGTTACAGCCTCAGTGGTACGCTCAGGTAGTGTTACAACCACAGTGGTACAACCCCAGTGGTACGATCAGGTTGTGTTAGAACCTCAGTGGTACGCTATGGTAGTTTTACAACCCCAGTAGTACGCTCAGGTAGTGTTACAACCCCAGTGGTACGCTCAGGTAGTGTTACAACCACAGTGGTACGCTCAGGTAGTGTTATAAACACAGTGATACGCTCAGGTAGTGTTACAACCACAGTGGCACAACCCCAGTGGTACGCTCAGGAAGTGTTACAGCCTCAGGGTACGGTCAGGTAGTGTTACAACCCCTGTGGTACGCTCAGGTAGTGTTACAACCCCAGTGATACGCTCAGGAAGTGTTACAACCACAGTGGTACGCTCAGGTAGTGTTACAACCACAGTGGTACGCTCAGGTAGTGTTACAACCACAATGATACGCTCAGGTAGTGTTACAACACAAGTGGTACGCTCAGGTAGTGTTACAACCACAGTGGTAAGCTCAGGTAGTGTTACAACCATAGTGGTACGCTCAGGTACTGTTACAACCATAGTGGTACGCTCAGGTAGTATTACAACAACAGTGGTACGCTCAGGTAGTGTTACATCCACAGTGGTACGCTCAGGTAGTGTGACAACCACAGTGGTACAACCCCAGTGGTACGCTCAGGTTGTGTTAGAACCTCAGTGGTACGCTCTGGTAGTGTTACAACCACAGTGGTACGCTCAGGTAGTGTTTCAACACCAGTGGTACGCTCAGATAGTGTTACAATTATAGTGGTACGCTCAGGTAGTATTACAACTACAGTGGTACGCTCAGGTAGTGTTACATCCACAGTGGTACGCTCAGGTAGTGTTACAACCACAGTGGTATAACCCAAGTGGTACGCTCAGGAAGTGTTACAGCCTCAGTGGTACGCTCAGGTAGTGTTACAACCACAGTGGTACAACCCCAGTGGTACGCTCAGGTTGTGTTAGAACCTCAGTGGTACGCTCTGGTAGTGTTACAACCCCAGTAGTACGCTCAGGTAGTGTTACAACCCCAGTGATACGTTCAGGTAGTTTTACAACTCCAGTGGTACGCTCATGTAGTGTTTCAACCTAAGTGGTACGCTCAGGTAGTGTTACAACCCGAGTGGTACGCTCAGGTAGTGTTACAACCCCAGTGGTACGCTCAGGTAGTGTTACAACCCCAGTGGACGCCAGGAGTGTTACAACCCCAGTGGTACGCTCAGGTAGTGTTACAACCCCAGTTTTACGGTCAGGTAGTGTTACAACCCCAGTGGTACACTCAGGTAGTGTTACAACCCCAGTTTTACGGTCAGGTAGTGTTACAACCCCAGTGGTACGCTCAGGTAGTGTTACAACCCCAGTGGTACGCTCAGGTAGTGTTACAAGATTAATCATCTCTTCACACACTTCGTCACTACTACAAAATCGAGAAAAAATTGCTATCCAGTCTGATGATGTAATGTGCGCGCTTTCATCAACACAGAAAAGAACTTACATGAAGCCAAATACTTTGTGAATTGTTCCGCTGCATTCCTATCCATCTTAAACAACTCAACAGTTTTTCTAGTCACAGACAAATCTTTAATTAAGCGCTGAATAATCTTTTTCTTTTTATCTGAAAGATTGTCAAATAAGAAAGGAGCTTATTGTAACCATGCTTCTTTAATATACTGCCCATCACTAAGTGGCTTTCAGGTTGAGCAATAACTTTGGTGTTGTGGTTAGTAGTACGAACTGTACGATGACCGGTGTTGTGGTTAGTAGTACGAACTGGTACGATGACCGGTGTTGTGGTTAGTAGTACGAACTGTACGATGACCGGTGTGTGGTTAGTAGTACGAACTGTACGATGACCGGTGTTGTGGTTAGTAGTACGAACGGGCCGAATGACCGGTGTCGTGGTTAGTAGTACGAACTGTAAACCGGTGTGTGGTTAGTAGTACGAACTGTCGATGACCGGTGTCGTGGTTAGTAGTAGAACTGTACGATGACCGGTGTGTGGTTAGTAGTACGAACTTCTCCC